>JAJOOR010012112.1:0-33944 GCA_036250505.1 Solanum acaule
ATTTTTAACTTACTTGGAATGGATTAAATAAGTAAAATAGGAAAGAAATGGAGAAATTTAAGGAAAAGATATGAATGGCATTAATTGTGAGATTGAGGGGAGAAAAAAACCAACGTAAAAGAAGGAATTGAGAAAGGTTTTAAAAGATATGAATAACATTGATTTTCAGCAATATTTATTGTAAAATATTTAATGTATAATATTATTTTTTATTTAATTACAAAATAAGTGATAAATAAAAAAAATATCAAAAATAAATAAATATGATTCCTGGCTTTAGAAGCATGCCACATCAGCAGCCCTATCATTCAGCTTTATATTATTATATAGATTTCTAAAGCAATAGTACTAACATAGTGTATAAAGATAAATGAAATAACACAGATGTTACTCCCTGTTTTTTAACAATCCAAAGGGGCCAGGCAGTTACTCTCATTTTATAAGCTTATTCAAATGGGTACTTAAATCTATTATAGAAGATGTTGGGGAAATAACTGAAAATTTCACAATAATACTACTATGATATATAAATAATAATGCATAAAATTAATACTTGAGTCGTGCTGGGTACTGTCCTAAAAATTATTTTAACGATGTGAAATGTTTCTTCGAAATTAAACAAGTCTTCCCTATCTTAAATAGAGGATACATGAAACAGCAAATTAATTAACATCACAAGTTATTAGGGGATATAAAATAACAAAGCCAAAGAATTAATTAACTTAAAATGAGAAGATTATAAGAGACAGAGACCTAGAGAAACAATAAATTAAAACATATTAGCAAGTATGTCTTCTCTACTTAGCTCAAAAAATTCATGCCTATTTATAGGCCAATAAGAAACCTAATCACAAGACAAGTGTCTTAGACACTTGTCCATTAGTTTTCATGCAAAAAATCATTACTTATAAGACAAGTGTCAAGATGGGTGAAAACGAATGCAATACACGGCCAAGTGGTTGAAGTTGCCATTTCTCCGAGAAATGGCACCACTACTAATTGGCTTCTCAAATACACACCAAAATAAATCTTTTTAATAATTCTTTTGAAATAAATATTTTGCTTACAGAAGAAATTTCAATTTTTAAATCATTTTTCGTATTACAAATCTGCTATATATTAATGATGTTCATTTATTGGGAAAATGGTCTGAAAAATATTTCAACCTCAGTCGAAATTACTGTTACGATACCAAACTTTATGGAAGATCTTTTACCCCTGCACTATTTAATAGTGTATTTTAAAGGTATATATGTGCCCACGTGGACATGTTACTATTTATAATGATGCAATATTTATGATGTCCACGTGGACACATATATACCTTTAAAATACACTATTAAATAGTGCATGGAGGTAAAAGGTCTTTTCCAAAGTTCGGTATTGTTACAACAATTTCGATCAAAATTCGGATATATTTCAAACATTTTTCCCTTATTTGTTAAAAGATTATGTAGATTAATTCACCTTCCTTCAAATATACTTAATCGTGATTTATTGTATTCCGGATACTTAACGAGACAGCTAAATAATAATTATAACTTGTAAATATACAAACTATAGCTATAAAATATAAATAAATTTATTATAATTGCTATTTGCGAAATTCCCCTTTATGTTATTGTAAATCTACGTACTGGTTGGATTTCTTCTAAAAAAATAAGACCTTGAAATCTTGAATTACTAGTAAATAAGCCCATCAAGTGCATGATGTCACGTCCCGCCACATCACAGTGAAAATTTGTGTCCGAATAGGGGCGGAAGGGTCTAGAGTTGTGGAGAGGTTTTCGGAAGACTCTAGAACCCTTTAGATTATTCAAGAAGACTCTCTAGAATAACTTAGAAGGCAATGGAAGGGTCCTAGATAGTTTCCAAGAAAGCCTTAGAATTCTCTAGAATGTGTAGAGAATTCTAGAAGAGGGACTAGATATTTTCTTGGAAAGCTTTAGAATTTCCTAGAATTAGTAGAAGATTCTAGGGAGGGATCAAAGTGTAAATAGTTTAGGGACTTGTAAAGTAAATATTAATTACATTTTAGTCCCTAAGAGGTAGTATAAATAAAGGTGTCCCTCACTTGCAAGGAACCATCCAACCATCCAAGAAAACATTCAAGCAACCTGTAAAGCATTCTCCAAGCAATATAAGCCTTCTTCCAAAATTCTCTAAGTCTTCCTTTTCATTCTCTTAGTGATCTTAGTCGTAAAGGCTTACTTGAGCTTACAAGATCGTGAAAAATTCATGAGTAAGTTGTCAAGTGCCGCACGGATCATTAGTGAGACTCTAAGTCCGTGACAGAGTGGTATCAAAACGAGGTTTGATACTAATGGAATGACAATCGAAGGAGACGTGAACGCCGCTAGCACCACCAACGTCCGTCCGGAGGGAGGAAAGATAAATTGCAAGGGAAAGAAACATCAAAAGGGTAGTGAGGAAATGCTGCTCGACCCCACACTAAGCAAGGCGCTAACATCTCACCCACCTTTGACCACCGAAGCAAGTGACAATGACCGTAGCGAGGAGCCCATTGATGTCACACCTGGAGAGGAGTGGATCACAAAGGTTGAAACGGCGAGACAGGCCGTGGAGATATTAGGCCGGCGTTTGAATGTGGTCGATGGCAAGTTCAAGACCCTCGAGGACTTCACCCTTGATGAGACTGAAAACCTTTGCAAGGAGTTGGAGGGACGTCAGCGGGCCGAGTTCGAGATGAATGAGGCTATCACTTTTTTGGAGTGTCAGCTTATGGAGGCGTTGAGCACGATTGAGACCATGAAGGCCGAGATGAAAGCACTCAAGGAAGGTGTGGCAGCTGGAGGATCATCGTCGCTTGACCGAGATAGGGAGGCCAGGGTCGAGGCTCCCAAGCCACCTATGTTCAAAGGCGTTCGTGACGCGTAAGAGGTGGAGAATTTTCTTTGGCATTTAGAGAATTACTTCAAGTGCAACAGGCTGAAGAGTGACGAGAGTAAGATCAACACCGCTGTGTTGTATCTTTCGGAGATGGCCATGCTATGGTGGAGGCGCAAAGAGGCCGAGATAGGGAAGGGGACGTGCACCATCAACACCTGGGAGCAATTCCGGGAGGAGTTCAAGAAAGCCTTCTTCCCTAACAATGTCATCTATGAGGCGAAGCACAAGTTTAGGGAGCTGAAGCAAACGGGCAGCATCCGCGCATATGTGCAGGAGTTCACTACCCTCACGCTTCAAATTCCTAACCTCATGAATGTTGATATGTTGTTCCACTTCATGGATGGGATACAAAGTTGGGCTAGGACGGAGTTGGAACGTCGGCTAGTCAGGACCATAGATGAAGCCATCACGCAGGCTGAAGCTTTGACAAACTTCAGGTAGGAGAAGCCCGACAGAGTTAGAGGAGAGGAAGCGAGAGGTAGTCATGACCATGGTGGGGGAGATCGTGGCGAAGGCGAGGAGCAGCGGCCACATCCCAAGAAACATGACACCTATAAGTCTGATGGTAAGAGTCTGGACGTCATGGCAACACGGAGAGGAAAATAGAAGTTGCCAACAAAGGTGGTTGCTACATATGCGGCGGGCCGCATGGTTACGCAAAGTGCCCTGAATGAAGAGCCTTGGTGCCATCCTGCGAGAGCGGAAGGAGAAAGACGCACATGAGCAAGGACAAGGTGAAGGGACGACGCAGTTGGGCTTGATAAGACTATGCAGAGCCATCACAAAGCAGCCAGAGAAGCCAAGAGGAAGCGGCGCGCAATATGTCGACCTCACAATTAATGGAAGACACGCTCGTACTATGGTCGACACGGGTGCATAGGTCAATATAATGACCAAGACGGCATTAACGAGGTTGGGACTAAGTTACAAGCCAAGTAACGCCCAACTCAGGATGGTCAATGCACTCCCGACTCCTGTGAGTGGAGTCGCATATGGAGTAAGCATCACGCTAGGCGAGTGGCAAGGTAAGACCAATTTCACTGTCGCTCCTGTAGATCTCTTCGATGTAATTCTTGGGCAGGAGTTCTTCCAACAGTGCCACGCAGTGATCGACCCTTACTTCCAACGACTTCTAGGCATGGAGCAAGAAAGATCATGTATGGTGCCCATGGTCAAAGTACCCAAGACGGAAGGACAAGTACGCTTAACGGCCATGCAGCTCGAGAAAAACCCTAAGAAGAAGGATTCGACGCATACGGCCACCATTGCAAGTTCGAAGAAAGACAATGGTGCGAAAAGGTCCCTACCGCTATGCTCGAAAAAGGTTCCCAAAGGGAACAATGCCTTGATGCCAAAGAAGACGCCGAGGCGCGCACATCCTAAGAAGGGGATGAGACAGAAGACCGAGCTAGAAGCAAAATGGAAGACGTTGAAGGCGTTGCGCAAGGGCCTTAATCGAGTCAATGGACTATTAGTCGCGCATGCACAAGGCTCGGATGACAATGTAGCAGCAATGCGACGCGGTCGTCGCATCAATAGGTGGGGGAGAGTGTCACGTCCCGCCGCATCATAGTGAAATTTTGTGTCCGAATAGGGGCGGAAGGGTCTAGAGTTGTGGAGAGATTTTCGGAAGACTCTAGAACCCTTTAGATTATTCAAGAAGGCTAGAGAATTCTCTAGAATAACTTAGAAGTCAATGAAAGGTGCTAGATAGTTTCCAAGAAAGCCTTAGAATTCTCTAGAATGTGTAGAGAATTCTAGAAGAGGGACTAGATATTTTCTTGGAAAGCTTTAGAATTTCCTAGAATTAATACAAGATTCTAGGGAGGGACCAAAGTGTAAATATTTTAGAGACTTGTAAAGTAAATATTAATTACATTTTAGTCCCTAGGAGGTAGTATAAATAGAGGTGTCCCTCATTTGCAAGGAACCATCCAACCATCCAAGAAAGCATTCAAGCAACCTGTAAAGCATTCTCCAAGCAATATAAGCCTTCTTCCAAAATTCTCTAAGTCTTCCTTTTCATTCTCTTATATATCTTAGTCGTAAAGGCTTACTTGAGCTTACAAGATCATGAAAGATTCGTGAGTAAGTTGTCAAGTGCCGCACGGATCATTAGTGAGACTTTAAGTCCGTGACAATGAGCTCCATAAATAAAATTAATATAACTTAGTTAAGGGCATCCAATATCCCAAAATCCAACTAATATTATATTTTAAAGCACGTGTTAATGAACACACATTATAAAATACTCCACCTTATAATTTTATATTATTATCAATTTTAAAAGATGACAAATTATCAGTAAATCACATGTTATGGACTTTAGGATCGTGTTAGGTGTTCTGTACATGGCTGTTTTTGTGTTTATAATTAATTAAAAAAAAGTTAGTTGCTAATATTCTCCACATTTTGTTTGGTAAGGAAAGTGGGAGGAAACACACATTTATGCTAGAGAAAGTTCAGAGATTTTTTATTCGTGGACTTTATTCTTTTTTATAAGTACATTTAAACTTTGTGTGATCTGTAAAATATTATCATGTTAAATAAAATAGAGAAAATATATCACGACATATATTAATTAGTTATATAAAACTTTGTGTGATAAATGAAACATTATTAATATGTAAAATAAAATAAGGGAAGCATATCACGCTTGACGCGGATGTATAGATGGATAAAATTATAAAATAATTGTTTTTAAGTACTAATGTTAATAATTGTTGTAAGAATATTCGAGATTTAATTAGAATTTGCACTCGACTTATGGCATGATAAATTGGAAATTTGTAAGTAAGAGTTTATAATAAAGAGAGATAATAATCAAATACACTTTTGAATGATTCTTTTTAATAAAAGTTTCACTCTATACTCTTTTTTGTTTGAACTATCACCATTTCATTCATTTTTCTAGATGAACTATGTATCATCATCTATCTATTTAAAAAATAAACCTTATTGAATAGACGATGATAGGAGAATTAACTATCTACTCTAATAAATATATATTGGTCCAATGGCCATAATGATGAAAGGAACAATTGAATACACCTACTATCACACAACATAAAACACTTTAAACTGAAAACAACTTGAACTTATGAGCACTACCAACATATAAAAAAAGTGTCATATTCAAGTTTAATAGGAGTCATTGAACACCACCAAG
Source organism: Solanum acaule (assembly GCA_036250505.1). NCBI lineage: Eukaryota > Viridiplantae > Streptophyta > Magnoliopsida > Solanales > Solanaceae > Solanum > Solanum acaule. The sequence goes on from JAJOOR010012112.1 coordinate 6,080, forward strand.
CAGTGGCAGATCTAAAATTTTTATATTATGGGTGCTCAATTTTTTTTAACTCGAAAATTACTACATAGAATGGGTGCTCAATTAATACATTTCAATGAAATACTAAATTTTATACATATATAGTAAAGTTTGTCACAAAATTAAAGGCAGTGGATGCTTAAGCACCCATTATGCACAAGGTAGGTCCGCCACTGCCACCAAAGGTTGTAGTAAAATGATAAGTATTCTTTCATCTTTAATCAAGAAATAAGTCTTGAGTTTGAATTTCGTTGGATACATAATCTCTGAATTTGTGAATACTGAATGCCGGACGGAAAAAAAAAAGGGAGTCATTAAACAAATACGTCCTTGCATTACCAAATCTATTTTTTCATTTTATCTTTTTCTGGACTTTATAAGATCGATGTCCTTCAGAATTCTAAAAAGATCAAGAATTGCGTGCCTTTAGATCCCGTCTTTCTTGATTCATAATCAAGACGAAAGGTCGGATGTACTTGTTCAGGTCAGATAAAGATGGAACTTATCACATAGGGATACAATTCAGTAAATAAGCCTACATACAAAGTACTACAAGATAGTTTAACCAACAAACAACAAATAACATACCAAAAATTGCAAAATAAAAGGACAATGATATTTCCTTCTTTTTTTTTAAATTCTACAGCTCATAATTATTGATTATTCAGAACGACCCCAACAAAAGTTGTGATTTGCACATCAACACCCCCACTTAATTAGTGTAATTTTTCAGTGTGGCCCCATCCTCACAAGCTTTAGCTTCAGGTGTTGGCACCACCGTCGGCGACGGAGGAACCGCCGTACACAACAACTCAGATGGCAGATCGGGGATCCCCTTCAAGTAAAAAGTGTAGAATAGTTTGAATGGGAAGATGATTTGCTGCAATTTCACTTGACCGGAAACCCCTGCAAATATGCCAGATCCACCGGTGACGGCGAGGTAAGTGTCTTCATAGGTTAAGTACGATCCCTGAACGGCGATGTGACCGTAATCGCCGAAGTAGAAGCTGTAAACAGCTTCATAGCGATCTCCTTTCTTCTCTTCTTCGTGCTTGATCAGAATGCAGAGTCCTGCTGTTATTCCAATTCTCTTCTTTAGGTCTGCAGTATATAGCTGCAACATACCAAGAATCAGCATAAGAATAAAAAAGTGGAAAAAAGATTCGTTCTATCTTTTTGAGTATTTAGGTTCTGGTATTTTGATTGCAAAAAGAAACGTACCTTGTTGCTAAAGGGGACAAGATCTCCGAGTGAATTGACATTCTTTTGACTCAATCGAAGATAAGCAGGGCTTCCACGGTCACGTTCATTGAGCTCATAGACACTAAGCTCTTGAACTTCAGCTGAAATCAAGAAAATACCCCAAAAAAGAAAAACAGAACAAGAAAAAATAAGTATCACAGATTGAACATAAGGTGTTTGATAAAATGTGATAAAGAAGTTAAATATTCTTACTGTTAGTTGAATCTGTTGAGCTGCTCTGGCTCTTGCAGGAAAATGATCTGGAAGCAGTAGCGGAGGTGGTAGTAAGTTTATGAGTTTGAGAAATGAGAGGGTTAGGGAGTTTAAAAGATTGAATCTTTTGAGAAAGAGAAGTAGTTTGGAAGGCAGAGGGTAGCTTGTACGAGGAAGAAGAAATGGCTCTAAGAGCAGCAGAGGCTGAGGAAACAGTGGCCATTGCTGAAGAAGAAATGAACTATTTGTTGGTTCTAGTGGTAAAACAAAAGACTTACAAGAAAGTTGAATGAGGTTGTTGTTGAGACTGATGAAATGATAGTTTGTGGGGTGATCTATTATATAGAGTGGTGAGGGGGTCCAATTTCCATGTGTGGAAAATGGGAATCGATTCGGTGTTCGTTATTCGCATTAGAGTGTAATTATTTCTAAATTTACATTGCATAGGGTTCCATTCGAGGGAAAAATACTTTCTACCAAAAACTTTTTCATATTCAAAACTCAAATATGAAATCTCTAATTAAGAGAAAGACAATTTAATACACTACATATATTAATTATAAGATGTGTGATTGATTATATTGATGGACGGTGTTAGATGTGATGATGGGAGTTTGTGTGTTTTCACAAGTAAAATATTTCTCAGTCCTTAATTACTTGTTCATTTATTCTTTTTTAGCTGTCTTTAATTAGTTGTCTATTTTGACAAATTAAGAAAAGATAATTTTTTTTATCTATTATATCCTTAATTAATTATTTTAAAAAATGTATATCTTCTTAAAATATTTAACTCATCTATTTCATAATTAATATGAGTAAAATGATAAATTTATTACGTCAATTTTTATTTTTTTAATAAATATATTAATTTAAAAATGAATAAATAATTAAGGACGGATGAATTATTAGGGAATAGTCAAAGGTTGTTAATTTACAAGAATGTTATAGCAAATGTGAGAAAAAGTGGCTACACGTGTTTCTCCTGTCTGTGCTGTTTTTTGAAGTGGCCAACGCAACTATTCATTGGTGGTCTCTGCGGCTCTGCCTACCTTAAATGTTGTGACTTCTAGCCTTCTAAAATTCACACCTCTCCGTCCAATTCTTTTTAGTAAAAATTACAAAAGTATCTACTTAAGATTTTAATTAATAATATGTATACATATTTATATTTAATTATGAACGGAGTTTCTAAATTACAAACAAAACAGATAAAATTAATTTTTGATTTTAATTATTTATTTATTTTCGATTTTAGTATCTCTTTTTTTTGGAATATCGTGCCTATTTTTGGGGAATGATAATCATGTATTAATTTTCTTATATTATCTCACCAATTACCGTTTTTATTGTGCTTTGCAAATACTTTTTTACTTTTTCTGCCTTTTTGATTCAATGAGGGTATCTCCAATCCTGCACTCTATTTTATTCTTCAAATATAAAGTTATCTATTTTTTCAGACAATCAACTCCAACTCAATTCTCTGTTTTACAAAGAATTTTTTTTTCTCTCCTCAATATTATATTGTTATTTTTATTTCATTCTTATTTTCTTATTTCATAATATAAATCATTTCTTTCTTTTTCTCAAATAATTACCTTATATAATTTTCATATGATATAAAATTTTATTTTGTCAATTTTTTTATTTAATATAATATAATATACAAATTAATAGATAAATTCAAATAAAAGTGAAATACAATTACATAAACATTCAATTTTCAAAATTATTACGTTGCTCCCATAAATGCTCTATTAATGCATTACGGAGTTCAAAATGAGCATTTTTGTCCTTAATTTTCTTATGTTTAGCTAAAAATTATTCAAATCGGAGATTTTCATCTACCATCGTTTTTGTCGTTGGAGCTGGAGCCTGTACGACATCTTGAATTGGTGCATTAAGATCACGCTCATCCTCAACAAGAGCAACAACGAATATTTGAAAAAAAATAAATCGACAATCACAATCGCAGTCACAACCACAATCGAAATAATTCTCTAGATCATAATCTAATATTTTTTTCCGAATAGTGCTAAATCTGAAAAACACCTACCGAATTACTAAATTATTGTTGTGATAAATTAATTCTTATGTTATGTATTGTATTTTATCTTGTATTTACATTATTATGTTATGTATCATATTGTTATCTTGTATTTAAATTATCATATTATGTATTGTATTTTTAAATTAAAATTTTCATCTTATCATTTTAATTTTGTGTATTCTTTATAGTGAAAATTAATAATAAAATCAAATTATATTTTTGACGAAAATTAGAAAAAATTAAAATACTATTAATTCGGAATGAAAGTAGTATATATTAAATAATATATTTTTTAAAATAGTATATTACATTTAACAAGAATTATGAATATTAGATATTTAATTAATGACATTATATGTAAAATAATATGTTAATTAGAAAGTAATAGAAATAATAATTAAATATTAAAAAAGTGAAATAGAGAGTGTGAATAGTAGTTTCCAAATTTGGAGAACTACTATTCAACTCTCTAAATTTGAAGACTAGAGACTAGAGAGTGATGTAGAAACGGGTTAGATTGTTTATTCTCTATTTTACTCTCAAAATATAAAAAGTAAAAAGTAAAATAGAGATGGATTAGAGATGGTCTGAAAAGTAAAATTTTTTTATCTTTCAACCTCTTTAGTTTTCCAAGCAATTGTTATTTCCTATGCACTTCTATTTTCTTGAAAAAATTTAAAAACTTCTCTCTTCCGTCTAGGTTCTTCTTCTCTCTCCGAGTTCTGTTCAGCTGCATATTTCATCACTTTCAATAGGTTTGTTATATTTTACCTTTCGTGGTTGTTTGGTTGGGAATTAGTTATTCCAAAATTAACTATCACGAAATTAATGTTATTCTGGAATAACTTATCTCACCATGTATATGAGATAACTTATCCCATCATTATGCTATAAATGGTGGGATAAGTTATCCCAAACATATCAACCAAACAAGACATTTAAATTTTATCGCATAATTATTTATTTTTATCATTCACACCAAACGAGTCCTTAGTTCTTCTTTAATATACTATAGATAGGACGCTCTGGAAAAAGCCATAGGCTTAATAAACCAATCGTAATTGGGAAAGAGGTTAAATATATCCTGAACTTTCAAAAATAATATGTATATACCCTCCATTATACTTTAAGGCCATATGTATTCCTACCGTCATACTTTTGGATCATATATATCCTTTAATCAAACGAATAGACACGTGACACCATCTCAATAACTTACCCAATTTTTTAATTTTTTTAAAAAATCCAAATTTAGAAACCCACACAATTATATTCTTACCCACATTAAGACCCAAATTAAAACCCACCCATTTTGCATTGCCACAAACTTCTGCAATCCTTCCAACAAAGTATTTGATCAGAAAACTCACAAAATCAATAGCTTTACAATTTCATAACATCAAAGTAGAGTAAAGACATAAAGACACAATCAAAGTTGTCCCATATTTGCATAAAGACACTTTAATTTTTCAAGTGTTCTATCACCCCACAAAACTATTTAATATCGTTGTAAATGGGCCATTTTGACTCATTCCCTCATCTATATAGTGGCGCGTGTTGCTCACTCCTTGACCCCTGTGATAGAATTCAATCTGACCTGACCCGACTCTATTCTTTGAAGAAAAGTCGTCTTTTCCTTTTCTTTTCTTATTTCTCAACTTTCCATAAAATCTGAAGAAATATAAAAGTTTTCTCGCCGTGTTGGTGTTGATAATCTCGTTGTTGATGTGTCTTAGTGAAGATTTTTGGAGGAACAAAAAATTGAAGGTTTAACAGGTTAGGGTAGATCATATGATAAAGATCTTCTTTTTTTTCCGATTATTATGATTTTAGGGATTATTATAGTGTAAAAGTGTTGAAATCGACCTACTATAGTTGCCATTGTTAGGATTTTATAGTTTTTCATTGTGTTTTTGAGTAATTGCTACTATAGGGCTATGGAAAAAATCATGAAATCGAAAAATTAGGGCTATCAATGGCTATTTTGGGTTTAAATTTGGGGAAGATGATATAAAGTGATTAAATAATTAATAATAAAGAAAGAAAATAACACGTGGCACTTTTAAACTGGTCCATGACAGTGAAAACGCTGCATGTCGTGCCTCATGTGCGTGGTAACAACCCAGACGAGGAAATGGGTCAAAATGGCCCATTTACAAAGATATTAAATAGTTCTGTAAGGTGATAGGACACTTTGAAAGTTAAGGTGTCTTTATGCAAGTACATGACAACTTTAATGAGGTCTTTATGTCTTTTCTCCATCAAAGTATAACCCAAAACATTAATAAGAGAATTAAAAAATCAATTCGATTGTCCCAGAAACTTAAAATTGCATATATTATCTACAACTATCTTCATAACTACAATAATTATATAAAGCAACAAAACTTAAATCGTTAAATTAGTATAAAAACTCTGTTTATATTCCACTCTGTTTAGGTTCTTCATGACTAAGTAATTACCCAAGAAAGAGGAGTTTATTAACAGTAATGAAGATGCGATTCAGAGAGAAATATGAGTCATTGGAGAGAAACTCAGAGACGATTCAGAGTTCATCTAGAATTGTAATCTTCCAATAAAAGATTACTTTCATCATCTTCAAACTTTGTTCCATCTGGGTTCACTAGCTTTACCTTCAAATCCAACTCCTACATAGGTAATTCAATTTCAATTTTGTAATTTGATAAATCATTAATTTTTTTGAAACTCACAATTTTGGAATGATAAAAAGCTGGTGGGTGCAGTGAAGGTGAGGAATCCAGAGTTTTTTAATGGAGTATGAAAGCGGTAGAGACACACGCTGAGAAGCTTGAATCGAAAATCGAAGATTTCTGGAAGCTTTTGTTACTCGCACTTTGGTTAAGGTTTCTTTAATTTGGGTCCTAAAGTGGGTTAGGATATAATTGTGTTGGGTTTTCAAATTTGGATTTAAGAAAAAAAAGAAAAAATCGGGTAACTTATTGAGATGGTGCCACGTGTTTGTTCGTTTGATTAAAGGGTATATATGGTCCAAAAATACGACGGTAGGGATACATACGACCTTTGTTAGAATACATGTAATTGCTCAAATCAACCACACCATTAATGGATTCTTACAGATGTATTAGAGAGAAAATATATTTGAGAAAGAAGAAGAGTTTTTGTTAACCAATTAATTACAATAAATCAATGATTTATATACACTGTTTTATTCTTTCTAACCGACTAACTAATTGCCTAATTCCGTAACTACCCTTTAACTAACTTTACATACATGATCAATTGACTCCTATCTCATTACTCCCCCTCAAGCTGGTGGGTGCAAACACATTCAACACACCAAGATTGCTTACCAAAACTTCATGTTGTGATCTAGGCAACCCCTTAGTTAGTATGTCTGCAAGCTGCTCTTTTGAACTCACATGCTCTGTCCTCATCATTCCTATTTGTATTTTCTGTCTGATAAAATGACAGTCGATCTCTATGTGTTTTGTCCTCTTATGAAACACAAGATTGACTGCTATTTTCAGGGCTACTTTGCTATCACTAAACACTATAGTAGGCTGCTCAACTTCACTTCCCAATTCCTTCAACAGGGCAATTATCCATACCAATTCTGAAACTGCATTTGCCATGCTCCTATACTCAGATTTTGCTGAACTCCTGGAAACCACATTCTGCTTCTTAGACTTCCATGACAGCAATGTATCACCATGTTTAACTAGATAACATGACACTGACCTTCTTGTATTTGGGCATGCTGCCTAATCTGCATCACAATATACACTCAGTTTATTAGACTTGTTACTGCTTAGTAATATGCCAAGTCCTGACTCTCTTTTAATGTATCTCATCACTCTCACTGTTGCCTCTCAGTGTGATTGTTTTGGTTGCTGCAAAAATTGACTTAATGTGTGAACTGAATAAGCAATGTCTGGTCTGGTCATGGTCAAGTACAACATCTTCTCTATCAACCTTTGATACTGTTCTCTATCTGCAAAAGGCTCATAATCTAATTTTCCAGTAATGCAATCCAATTTTGGAGTTGTCAACTTCATATTAACTTCAAGTGGAGTCCAAGCTGGCTTGGCACCTCCTAAACCCAAATCTGAAATAATTTCTAAAGCATACTTCCTCTGATTCATCAAGATACCTTTGGCTGATCTACTAAATTCCATACCAAGGAAAATTTCAATTCTCCAAGATCTTTGATCTTGAAAGCTTTCTGCAAGGTTACTTTTGTATGTTCTATAAGAGTCAGACTGTTTCTGGTAACTAACATATCATGAACATAGACAAGAATTACCACCATATTTGAACCTGACCTTTTAATATATAATGAATGGTCTAAGCTACTTTGAATAAAACTAGACCCAAGTAGTGCTTCACTTAACTTTAAATTCCATTGTCTGCTTGCTTGTTTGAGTCCATAGAGGGATTTGACAAGTCTAGACTCCCCCTGACTTGTAAAACCCTCAGGCAACTGCATATAAACTTCATCATAAAGATCACCTTATAAAAAGGCATTGTAAACATCCAGCTGATGCACAGTCCAGTTACACTGAGCAGCCAAAGAAAGAACAGTCCTTACAGTGGCTATCTTAACCACTGGAGAGAATGTCTCATGAAAATCAAGACCTTCCCTTTGAGTGTAACCCTTAGCAACCAACCTAGCTTTAAACCTCTCAACATCACCTTTAGCTTTCAATTTCACCTTATAGACCCATCTACATCCAATAGGAACCTTGCCTTTTGGAAGTGGAACCAAATCCCAAGTGTGGTTATCTTGTAGAGCCTGCAGTTCAGCCTGCATGGCTTCCAACCATCTAGGATATGACATAGCTTCCTTGTAGGAAGATGGTTCAACTACAATAGAAAAAACTTGCAAATATTTCTGGTAGGAAGAGGACAAATTGTTATAGGATATAGAAGCTGCAAGAGGATATAGAACCGTACTAACAGAAGGTTTAGAAACATATTCAGATAACCAAAGAGGTTGCTTAGAAATCCTAGTAGACCTCCTAGGTTGAGGAATTGATGAGGTAGGAGAAACATGAGTGACAATGGGTATAATATGCACATGATCAACTGGAGGATCTAAGGTAAGAGGAGATGAAGGTAAGAAGTCAGGAATAAAATCAGAAGGGTTAAAAAGAAAATCATCGTGTGGAAATGACTCAGGAAAAGAAGAAAATATATGTGAAATAGGATTAGCAATAACTTTAGATAAATGCAGAAAAGGATAATGATCTTCATAAAAAATGACATCTTTATTCACAAAGAACTTTTGTTGTGCAAGATCAAAACAAATATAACCCTTGGTGACAGAAGAATAACCCATAAACACTGACCTAACTGCTCTAGGGGCAAACTTATCAGTCCTAGGCAATGTACTTGCAAAACATAAACAACCAAGTGTTCTGAGATGAGTAAGGCATGGTTTCTTTCCAAAAAATACCTCATAAGGAGACCTCCCATTTAAAGTCTAAGAAGAAAGTCTGTTAATGATATATGCTGTTGTAAGAACACAATGGCCCCAGAACTTGATAGGAATATGGTCCTAAAACCTTAAAGCCCTAGCAACTTCAAGAAGATGTATGTGCTTCCTTTCAGCCACCTCATTTTGTTGAGGGGTGGGAGCACAACATGATCGACTAATTACAATGAATCAAATTTCTAACTGACTAACTAATTGCCTGATTCCGTAACTACCCTTTAACTGACTTTACATACATGATCAAGTTACTCCTATCTCATTAACCTTAAAGTATAACAGAGGATATATACATACAATTTTTGAAAGTTGGGATATATTGACCTTTTCCCAATAATAATAACCGAATTTGTCCAATTCTAACCAAGTTTTAGTTGATTTGTTTTTTTAATTGGAGTAATTTGTTTAGTTGCTAACTAAAACTTTTGTTGGACGGATCATATTTTTATATGCTAAGTTTGCCACAAAGACAAGGAGGTTAATCTTTAAATTTTTCAGGAAATGGAGCAAATGCTCATTTGAATAGAACACATATTAGACATGCTTATATAAATTCAAAGGTAAAATGTATGTAAAGATACACAATTAAAGTTAAATTAGATCTAACCACAAATTTGAGTTAAAACCCAAATTGTTCTCAAGAATCCAATGAACAACCTAAATAATTAAGATAAGCAAGAAGTAAATTACCACTAAAACATGCATCAATTACCATTCCCTTGAAATCTTATAGAGTCAAATTTATCTGGATTTTGAAAGTGATGGGTGTCATCTGCTATCCAGTGTAACTGCATATATAACCAAGGGAGTTTTCCACTTTACAGATACCATAGAATTCAGCTAGAAGAGAATGACATTGATATATACATGAGCGCGCTTACCTTCCATCCCTTTGGGATCATGTAACCATCATACGCGATGTCTTGAATGGCCTCTCTAAATGTTCCATGTACTGGAGGTGCCATCCTCAACACTTCACTTGCAACATTCCAAGAATAGCTCATTTTCCTTAAATCCATCCTCCCAATTTAGCAAATTATTTGCAGTTTTCGAGTTGGCTATCTCCATTTGCTCTGCTCCAAGATATATGCCCTCATGGAAGACAAATGAGTGAAATCAGTTAGCAATATGTGTTTATGTCTAAATTATACTGATCACTTTCGTTTCATTACAATCGAGTCTAAACAGGAAACATTGACTCACCCTCCAAATTAAGGCCTTATAAAACTAAGCAAGAGAGTTTCTTGAATTAGTGAAGTTTCATACCTTCAAGGACCTCAGAGTATACATTGGGATACTCAGCCATATATTTCATAATAATGGTTATTGCAGCGTTAACCGTGCTATAGCCACCTTGTAGTAAGCCTACAATGTAGCTAGCAATATCGGACTCGTTCAAAAACTGTTCTTGCTCATTTGTGGCCTGGAGCATCTGAGACAAAATGTCATCTGGTGCAGCAATTTTATTCTCTGATAGATCACTTTTCCTTTGATTGATGACTTTTTGAACCTCTTTGCGCATGTTTTGGGACAGCTCGGTTGAAAGTTGTTCCTGGTAGATTTATAGGCATAGAGAGCAGACCAGTGGAAATATCTTCAATATACTTGGACAATCTTTCAACTTTCTTCGTGTCATCAACGCTCAGGAATAATTTGCAGGCCAATGAGAATATGTACTTCCTAACAGCAGGTAAAACCTTAATTTGTGGACGGTTCCAGTCAGTCTGAAGATGGCACCTCAAAATTGCATCTGCTATACTTACAAATCTTTGAAGAGACACTGATCTGAGAGGGGCTGATCGATAGCAATTTGTGCGTGCTTGCAAAGTCTTCGTGATTAGCTTTCTGATGGGTCTTAGAAAGATTCTGTCAGTACTACTCATACTAGCTTATTCTCGTTCGAAAATAGAAACTTATTGCCCTCTGCGTACCAGGCAAGAACACCATTGTTCTTGAAATAGTATAAAAGAAAAGAAAAGAGGAAATGTTACCACGAAGGAAAACTATAAAGAGGAATTCCATTGAAGAACACAATGGGGGTAGCCAGAGTTTTGCAAAAGCATAATTTTAAAATGTCAAAAGAGAGAGACATTGTAACATGACAACCAGATTCCACGCTAGAGTAAAGCTAGCATTGTTAAAACTTAATATAGATTATTCTCAATATATCGTGATTAGTTTGTATTAATCAATCAGTTTAGAATGTGAAACATGAATGTAGACTCTTTATTCTCCCTAATAATTAGGCCATGTTACTACGTAAGAACGTGTGCATTCTGAATTCTTTATTGATCCAAACATTAAGAAAACCTTGCTTGTACCTATATAATTCAGCCTCTCTTTGTACTAAAGAAATCATGTAAATCACCAAGCAATATAAGCATAAGAACACCAAACTTATCATATATGACAAATCACAAAACCACTGCATACGCACAATATTCATTACTTTGATTTGTATGCAGAAAAAACATGCTAAACTAAAACAAGCCAATAAACAACAAAAAGAGAAAAAACTTGAACTATTTCTAGCAACTTCAAAAGATTTATATAAACAGAGAATAAGATGTTGGGAGAAATGTGGAATTTGACCAAGGAAATGACAAAATAAACAACTTTTATCTTTGATTCAGGATCACAAATTTCATCTGTGTTTTAGTAATTGAGGCTTCTATCCCCTAGAGTATCAACAAGCAGTCGTTGTAGTATAGTGGTAAGTATTCCCGCCTGTCACGCGGGTGACCCGGGTTCGATCCCCGGCAGTGGCGTATCCTTTTTTTTGTTTTGAATTTATAAATTTTGCTCTAATCCCTACCATGTCCTTGCATGAAAAATAAAATGTGTACAATTAAAGATAAATAATCATCTTAACAAGATCATTTTTGCCGATGAAGAACGAAATCTGTCATAGCAAGTAGTGGAGGAGCTGCCTTCTCTGGATCAAAACCAACAAGCTGCTCCTTGGCATCCTTGCTTAGTTTTTGAGCATATTCTTTGGACTTGTCAATGCCAATCATCTTTGGGTACGTCAATTTGTTAGCCAACAAATCCTTCCCCGCTGTCTTTCCTAATTGCTCAGAGGATTTAGTCACATCAAGAATATCATCCACAACCTGATACATCAGTCCAAAACACTGCGAGAATTTCCTAAGTCTATTAATCTCCTCCTCAGACGCACCACCAACCAATGCTCCTACATTGGCCGCGGCCTCTGTAAAATCAGCTGTCTTGTGACTATGAATATACTTGAGCTCTTCTAATCTAGTATCAGATTTATCTCCACACAGCAAGTCAAGCACCTGGCCAGTCACTGCCCCCTCTGGTCCTATCAATCTTGCTAGTTCTCCAACAGCACGAACCATTGTTTTTGGGTGAACCCCTTTAGTGGTTGTTGCCATATGCTCAAATGCTAAGGCAACAAGTGAATAACCAGATAGAACAGTGACATTTTCACCAAAAACCTTGTGATTTGACAGCTTTCCTCGACGGAGATCACCATTGTCCATGCAGGGAAGGTCGTCGTGCATCAGACACATAGAGATTATCATCTCCATTCCGCAAGCAGCAGGCATCACCGTTGATTCTTGGCCACCAACAAGCTCACAGGCGGCTATGCAGAGTACAGGGCAAACCCGCTTGCCTTCAGAAAGGAGTGAGTATCTCATTGCTTCATGGAACTTGATAGGCTCTCTGATTGGAACAGCAGCATCTAAGGCTTGATTGACAGATTTGATCTTTTGAAGCATGTAACTTTTGAAATCAAAGACACTTGTTGTCTTTCCAGATTCTCTACATATGTTTTCATGTTTGATAACTTCAGATTCATTCTTGGAAAGATCTGTGCTATTACAAAAGGATCTTGCTTTTGGGAGGAATATAACTTCTGTTGTTTCCTCTGAAGAAAGAAGCAACTTTGTTCCTGCAGATCTGGATCTTTTTGGAGTACCTCTTGTACTAAGTTTTGCAAGATTGTGGATTACTCCTTTTCGCATAGACATGACTCTTAACTTGAGAAGTCTGCCAATCTTTTTCTCTGATCTGGTGAATTACTATCCAGACTAGAACCCTCAAGCCAAAAACTTTATGGGACCTTGTTATAACTCATGAGTTGGCTCTTTGGTATTTTGCTCACACCTATAGAGGATGAGTGGAAGATTTTATCCACATAATGGTCTCACTCACATGACTTTAAGAAAAAAATGATTTCCAAAGTGAAAGCCACGAAGAAAACTATAACTCCTACATTTAAAAGGCAGATCCAGTTGGAAAGTAAGTCAAAATTTTTGGCACATTCATAATTTATAAAAGCTTTAAGTTTGAATGAAGTAGGGGAAGTTGACAAAGCACCAACCAAAGCTATACTCATTAATTATATATGACAAAAATGCAGAAATATTTTATGAAACTGAAGGCATTTCCCCTTTCTCTTCTCGTCAGTAAAGATTCTTCATTGGCAAAGAAATGATGAAAATGGTAAGATCTTTCTTTTGTGGCATGAACCATCCAGATATATCACTTGCACTAACTTGATTCTAATTAATAAGAAAGGGATTAGTACTCTTTCAGATTTGAGGCCTATCAGTCTTGACAATTTTACAGCTAAAAGGCTAGTTCATTTGCTACCTGATCCAATTTCTCCTCAACAAGCAGGTTTTCTTAAAGGAAGAAGTATTGCAGAAAATATATAACTTGTACAGGAGATTGTCCATGATATGAAATTGAGGAGTAGACCAAGCAATGTTGTAATAAAATTGGACATGACAAAGACATATTTTCATGGTTATTTCGAACCAAAGTTCCGAAGAAAGAGGTATTTGGGAAGAGACTCATTTACATGGTGTATAGAATTATCTCTAATAATTGGTATTCCATTTTGATCAATGGGCAACCATGTGGTTTCTTTCAAATAACCAGAGGAGTAAAACAAGGTGATCCTTTTCTCTATCACCAACTCTATTCATTTTGGCCTCAAAATGCATGTCTAGGGCATTAAGTGCATCACACTCAGATAGATCACGGATCCAGACATAAACCATCTGGCTTATGCTGATGACACTATTGTATTTGCCTCTGCTAATGAAGAATCACTAATATTGATCATGAATACTCTCTCAACATATGAAATAGTAAGTGTTCAGAAAATGAACAAAGGCAAGATTGCAATCTTTCTTCATCACAATGCCAATCAAGAAATAGAACCTAAAGTGTTCTGAGATTACCAGAAGACAAAAATACCATACTATAAAGAAATCACAGACAAGGTTAATAACAAACTCAAAGAATCAACAGGGAAGCAACTAACTAATGCAGGGAGGCTAACACTCATTAAACTTGTGCTACAGATGCCTATACACTTGCTGTTTTCCCTAACTTGAGGATCAGATTATGCAAGAGATAAAAAGCTGGAACCAAAGATGGAAGGAGGCCACTGTTTATCATGAACAAATTCCCTATTGGGAGGAGAACATGATAAACAAACTTTTAACTAATCTGGTTTCTTTGGTTGCAGGTAGACCTTCAAGGAAGACAAAGAACAACAGCACAAACATGGACACATACAAAACAGTACAGAAACAAAACTGGTGTAATGTTTTCTCAGTACAATAAACCTCTAAATTGGACTGGCTCAGCAGAGAGGAAACATGCTCAGCTATAGGAACTCAAGAACCAAAATGCAGACACCAATACAACAGACAGTACACAATAACAAGCAAAGAGAAAAGGTATGAAGCATCTACAAGAACCAAATGGGCTAAACAACATGCAGTACAAATCACAGACCTAATCTCGATTTTACTATTAGGGTTGGTTTTCCACCATTATTCTATTGTTCAAAGATCAAATCTTTTTCACTGCAAATTTAAAAGAAAGGGCTCAATGTGGTTAACACAGTTTCAGACCGGAAAACAAAAAAGAAGATAGAAGCTCACTTACCGAGCATCGCAAAGAGCACAACATCGGGAACGAAGCATAGACAAACCTGAATGGAGGAATCAATCAACAATCGCAAAGAGCATAACATCTCTGTATTTCTTGAATGCTGTTAAAATATAACAAAGGCTGTAGCTCTGACAAGCAGTCGTTGTAGTATAGTGGTAAGTATTCCCGCCTGTCACGCGGGTGACCCGGGTTCGATCCCCGGCAACGGCGTATTCTTTTTGTAATTTAAAAGCTTAAACATATGAATTTATGAGTGAGTACATTGTCCTTTTGGACATTATAAAAGTCAGTTTCAGAGATAAATCTCAAGGAACTGAAAGAGCTCTACTCCATACTATGTCTTTACATGAAAAATAAAATGTGCACAATTAAAGTTAAATAATACAGGCAGAATTATCCTAACAAGATCATTTTTGCCTATGAAGAGCGAAATCTGCCATAGCAAGTAATGGAGCTGACTTTTCTGGATCAAAACCAACAAGCTGTTCCTTGGCCTCCTCGTTAAGTTTTTGAGCATATTCTTTGGACTTGTTAATGCCAATCATCTTTGGGTACGTCAATTTGTTAGCCAACAAATCCTTTCCCGCTGTCTTTCCTAATTGCTCAGAGGATTTAGTCACATCAAGAATGTCATCCACAACCTGAAACAGCAGTCCAAGACACTTGGAGAATTTCCCAAGTCTATTAATCTCCTCCTCGGATGCACCACCAAGCATTGCTCCTACAACGGCCGCGGCCTCTGCAAAGTCTGCAGTCTTGTGACGATGAATATACTCGAGCTCTTCTAATCCAGTATCAGAGTTACCTCCACACAGCAAGTCAAGCACCTGGCCAGCCGCTGCCCCCTCTGGACCTATCAATCTTGCTAGTTCTCCAACAGCACGAACCATTGTTTTCGGGTGTACCCCTTTAGTGGCTGTTGTCATATGCTGAAATGCTAAGGCAACAAGGGAATAACCAGCTAAAACAGTGACATTTTCGCCATAAACCTTGTGATGTGACAGCTTTCCTCGACGGAGATCATCGTTGTCCATGCAGGGAAGGTCATCGTGCATCATACACATAGCATGTATCATCTCCATTCCACAAGCAGCAGGCATTGCTGTTGATTCTTGGCCACCAACAAGCTCACAGGCGGCTATACAGAGTACAGGACAAACCCGCTTGCCTTCGGAAAGGAGTGAGTATCTCATTGCTTCATGGAACTTGATAGGCTCTCTGATTGGAACAGCAGCATCTAAGGCTTGATTGACAACTTTGATCTTATGAACCATGTAACTTTTGAAATCAAAGACACTTCTTGTTTTTCCAGCTTCTCTGAATATGTCTTCATGTTTGATAACTTCAGCTTCATTCTTGGAAAAATCTGTGCTATTACAGAAGGCTCTTGCTTTTGGCCGGAATATAACCTCTGCTGTTTCCTCTGGAGAAAAAAGCAACTTTGTTCCTGCAGATCTGGATCTATTTGGAGTACCTCTTTTACTCAATTTTGCAAGATTGTAGATTACTCTTTTTACCATAGACATGACTCTTAAAGTGTGAATTACTCCCTAATTTGGTGATTTACTATTTAACTTACTGAGGAACAAGCTTTCAGGCCAAAGCAGCAGGGTAGAAGCTATCTCATAATAAAGTCAAACATCTCTGGACCAACTCCATTTTGTATTACTAAAATAGGGTTGGGATGAGTTCCAAATATACAGACTGGGACCCAACCCAAAAATATATGGCAACTTGCAATAACTGAGTTGGCTCTTTGGTATTTTCTTCATACCTTTAGAGGATGAGTGGAAGATGTTATCCACATAATGGTCTAACTGGCAGGACTTTTAAGAGAAATTGATTTCCAAAGTGAAAGCCACTAAAGAAAATTTTAACTGGCAGATCCAGTTAGGAAGCAACTCAAAATTATTTGGGACATCCAATAATTTATAGAAGTCCAAGTTTGAATGAAAACTATACTAATTATATATGACAAAAATGCAGAAATGTTTGAATGAAGAGTAGAGAAAGAGAAGTGGGAGGACCAATTACGATTCCTGTTTGGACTAAAAAAATGAGCATGTCTCAGGTCATAGAAGTGCTGCAACAGCCAAAGAAGAGAAAAGAAAGACAGTAGAATAAGCTGCATATAAGACCTTATATCAAAGCAAGAAATAGACTTAACAACAAATGGGTAAATACATCCACAGAATGATGTGAATAAGGATTTATATCTCAGATATCAATTGAAAAACCATGACAGTCTTAAGGTGGAGAAGAAAAGAAATGTGTATTGGCCATTATTTCATTCAAGATGTTAGAAGTTTGAATCTTTAAATGTACATACACTCATGTCCTTGCCTTGTACTAACTTCTTAAACTTTAAATATACAAATTGGTTAACCAAAAATTCACATATTCATTGTTTAATACTATCAGGAATCACTGAGAATCCTGTTGTTACAATTTAATTCTCTCTGTAAGCAATATAATTTGCAAGAGCAAACAATGGAGCTGCTTTCTCTTGATCAAATCCAACAAGCTGAGTTTTTGCTTCTTTGTTTAACTCCTCAGCAAACTCCCTAGACTTCTCAATACCTATCAGTTTGGGGTAAGTTACCTTATCAGCAACCAAGTCCTTCCCAGCTGTTTTCCCCAATTGCTGAGAAGACTTTGTGACATCAAGAATATCATCCACAACTTGAAATAACAACCCAATACATCTTGCAAACTTCCTTAGCTTCTCCACATCTTCATCTGGTGCCCCTCCTAATATAGCCCCTAGCACCACTGACCCTTCTAACAAAGCTGCAGTCTTGTGCAGATGAATGAATTCTAAATGCTTCAAATCAACATCAGAAATACCTTCTGAAATTATATCTACAACCTGACCAGCTACAAGTCCCTCTGACCCAATACACTTAGCCAACTCACCAATCACCCTCACAATTCGATCAGAAGAAACCCCTTTTGTTTGAGTAGCAATGTGCTCAAAGGCTAATGCAAGAAGTGCATCCCCTGCTAAAACAGCCACATCCTCACCATAAATCTTGTGATTTGTTGGTTTCCCTCTTCTAAGATCATCATTATCCATACAAGGAAGGTCATCATGAATCAAAGACATGGTATGAATCATCTCCACAGCACAAGCTGCTGGCATGGCTGTGGACTCAACCCCACCAACAAGCTCACAAGCAGCTATACACAACATGGGTCTGATTCTTTTCCCACCAGCAAGAAGAGAGTACCTCATGGACTCATGAATCTTGACCGGTTCCTTGATAGAGACTGCAGATTCCAAAGCCTTGTTGACAGAAATAGCCTTTTCAAGAACGTATTCTTTAAACTCCATTGCTTGTTTCTTGCTCTTGCTCTCCGCATCTGTCTGCTCCTTTGTAAGAACAGCTGAGACAGAAAGAGAAGAAGGGTTAGTGGAGAATTTCATCTTCAGATGAGGCATGAATCCGGGAGAGCAAAATCTGGATCTGCCTTTATTTCCAACGTCAGAAAGGGGATAAAGGGTGTAACCCCAAGTTGTAATTGTTGTTGAAAGACTCATTCTTTCGATCTAATTTCTCAATTATTTAGGTTTCTCAAAGATAGAAAGGAAGAAGAAGATTGCAATACTGCAAGTTTAGGATATCCAAGGCAGTATAAAACTCTCCAACATCAAGGGTCCACTACTGGATAATAGGGTATACATAGATCGGTTTTTTCGATTTCGGCTTTAGTCGGGTTTTTTACAACTATATGGTGTTTGAAAAAGAGATCAAATATATTTTCACTTACATGTGTGATAAGTTAAACTTAAAAAATGTTAAATGAATAGAATTTTTTGAAAAGACAATAAAATTCATACGAGTATAAATATTTTTTTTGAAATATCAACGCTCATTATGTTAAATTAATAAAGATTAAAGGTTACATGCAAACTGAATACAAAACAAAATATTTACAAAGTAAATTGTTAACTTTGAATTTGAAAAACTATAACAATATAATTGTAATTTCGGATCTAAATACAAAATAAAATATTTACAAATTTTACAAGCCCAAATTTGAAATGAAAAATATGAACATTGAATACTATAAACTAACTAAAAATATATTAACAAAGTAGATTATAAATAATATTTTTTATCTATATATAATATTTACAAAATTTTCCAAGCCCAAATTTGAAATAAAATATATAAACATTGAAAATTATAAACTAACTAAAAATATATTAACAAAGTAAATTATAAATAATATTTTTTATCTATAAATAAAATAAAATTATATATATATATATATATTATGTCGGTTTGGTTTGGGTTCGGTTTGATTTTTTTTCTTTTAATACCAAACCAAATTAAGAGTGGTTGGTTTTTTTTTCAACCGCCAAACCAACCAAACCAAACCACAAATCATTTTTTTTTTTCAATTTGATTTGGTTCGTCGGTTTGATTTGACTTTACGATTTGACTTGTACACCCCTACTGGATAGTGCAAAGACAACGGCATATATATAATAAAATATATTCTTCAAGGTTGGCCAGTTGAGTGCCTAAATAATTTGTGATCTCGTACTCCTCTAACAAAGTAACAAAGAAATACTTCTATTTTTTTTTAGTCCGACTAAATCTGGATTCAGACTGAAAAGCTCCATATTGAGGATAAACAGTTGCCTAACATAGGCCATTTCATATTGAGGGTAAATCGTTGCCTTACCTAACATAGGCGGCTTTGTACCGAGAAGAATTTGAACAAGATGTCACAAAGGCGACTCCGTATCCGAACTCGAATCGAGACATCTGATTAAAAATGAATAAATAATTATCACTCCACCACAACCCTTATTGATAACAAAGAAATACCATGTTTGGTACCAAGAAAACTATATTAGTAGTAGTATAATTTTAAAAATATGTTTTCAAGAAAAACAAGTTTGTTAAGAATATTTAAAAATAGAGATACAAGTTTCACAAATAGTATATTTTTCTCTTCATCCTCTTACACGTCTCATTCCATTTATATTTCCTTAATCTGTCTCAATTATATATAAATACTTTTAAAATAGATACTCCTAGTTCAATATAATTAAATTTTAGTCTTGGGCACGTGAATTAAGAAATTAACTTACTTATGAGTTATGCTTTGTAAAATAAGACAATCTCCGATCCACCTTTATTTTACTCTCCATTCTCTATATTTGGAGAGTAAAATAGAGAATGGGCTCTCCAACCACTCTTTAAATAACTCTCTATTCTCTATTTATAGAGAGGTGAATTTGGAGAACTACTATTCACACTCTTTATTTCACTTTTTGATTATTCTATTATTTTGTAATTAATATATTAGTTTTTAAAATAAGATCATTAATTAAATCTCTAATATTCGTAATTTTTTAAAATGTATATTACTTTCATTACGAATTAATAATCTTTCAATTTTTTTTAATTTTCGTCATTTTAATATAATTTGACATTATTATTAATTTTCACTATGAAGAATACACAAAATTAAAATGATAAGATGGGAATTTTAATTTTAAAATATAATATATAATATAATAATTTAAATACAAGATAATAATACAGTACATAACATAATAATTTTATCACAACAATAATTTAGTAAACTGGTAGGTCGTTTCCAGATTTAACAACATTCGGGGGAAAATTAGTGTATGATCCAGATAATTATTGTGGTTGTAATAGAGGTTGTGCTTGTTGATTTATGTAATTGTATTTCATTAATAATTTCACTTTTATTTGTATTGTCCATTAATTTGTATATTATATAATATTAACTTGCAATTTATGTTATTTAGAAATTTAGAATAAAATAAATTTTTATATTAAATATTTAAAAATAAATAAATTATATTATATAAAAATTATATAAAGTGATTGTTTGAAAAAAAAAAGATTTATATTATGAAATAAGAAAATGAGAATGAAATAAAAATAATAATATAATATGGATGAGAGAGAAAATTCTTTGTTAGAGAGCAAAATAGATAATTGGGTTGGAGTTGGTTGTCTGAAAAAATAGAAAATTCTATATTTGGAGAGTAAAATAGAGGTTAGGATTGGAGATGCCCCCCAAAAGTTTGGGAGCCCCAATTTTTTATCAAGTATAAATTATGTGTTAAAATTTTATAGAAAAAATTGATTATTTATGAGTAAAAATAGTATAGTTTTTTTTAAAATATATTATTTTACTCACTTTAACATCTTTTGTATTTTATTAAAAATAAGAATTACTAGTGAAAAGTATTGAACAAAGTGAATTACAAGTTCTTTTTTATTTCTTTTTAAATTTTAGTTTCAAGCATTACAATAAGCATATTAAAATGGGGTATACCAAGTCCTCAACTTCTTAAATCAGATTCGATGGTTCTAACTCTTATCGTTATTTAATATTTGTCAACTTATTACTTATAGAATTATGTTAACAATTCATATAATAATTTACTCACTGAAAGAATATTTTTCAATGTTGAGTTGATAAAATCTTACCTAAAACTAATAACTGAAAAAACAATATTAAATACTAATAATTTTCATCTAAATAGGATAAGAAAAATAAAATTTGAATAAATACATATACGGAATTTATTTATATTTTAGGCCTCGAATTGAAATTTACTTTAGGCCCTCAATTACGTTAAACCGCCCCCGGGTAATTCATTAAATTTGTACATTCAATTAGGAATGTGTCGAGGATAAATTTGAGGAAAGGAATTAAATAGCTTTTTCCTATGGAGCATTTATTTTAGATCAATTTTCAAGGTTATTTAGTACTCCCTCCGTCCAATAATATTTGTTCTATATATTAAAAATAATTGTCCAACAATATTTGTCCAATTTAGAAAATTAAAAGATAATTTATTTTTTGTGTCTATTTTACCCTTACTATTAAATATTATTTATCATCTAACACATTTTTTAAGACATTAAATTTAATAAAGTCAAATGATAATATAGTAATATAACCTCTATTATTTATTATTTTTAAGAGTTTGACAAATCAATAATGGACAACTATTGTTGGACATAGTGAGTATATGAGATAAGAAAAATAATTTAAGAATAAAAATTGAAATTAACTTTATTTCATATATGATTTGAGGTATAAGCTAATTTTAAAATTATTTTATTTTATTATTTGTGCTAAAATGATAGTTGGTGGGAGTATTATTTCATATAAAAGGTAAAATAAATTAATCACGTAAAATATCCGTACTTGCAACATTTCGCATATCAAATTATCTGAATATGTTGGAGAGTGATATTTTATTCTTATTTATCATACGTGAAAAAAATAGTAAATCAAAAAAACATTTAGTTCGTAAGGAAACAACTTATTCATATATTAATTTATGTATGAATTATATAACGTCTAATAGCTAGTTAGAAAATAAATTATTTATATATAATTTTAATATAATGTTTAATTTGCAATTTAGAAATTTAGATAACTAATACGAAAATTAGGTATATTATTCAATTCAGAATAAAAAAATAAAATAACTAATGTCTTCCTAATTAATACTTATGACTCATGAGTAATGCAATTCTAATTAATTATCAAAGATACTCATAATTAAGATAATATTTGTAGGTGACAAAGATTTCTAAGAGCTAGTTTTAACGTGCGAATTAGTGGTGAAGCTAGCATTAGTTATGGGCTTATGGCTAGGTGTGGGTATGGCATGATGCAGGGTATTTGAATATCTGAAGTCATACACGTCCCCTTAAAGTTGTCCTTAGATTTCATTTAGCCACTCCAATTCAGCCTTTTACCTATTGAACACCTATACTACAATAAATTTGTACCTATTAAACATTTTTTGCTGACATGGCAGCATGTGTAATACACACATCAGAGGAGCGTGGAAGACATCTTTACATAAAAAAAAAGATTTTAAAATAAAATAAAATTAACATCTCCTCTTCTTCTTTGACTCAACTCAACCACCATTGCTATCAACTTTCCGCCATCCCAATCGCAGTGATCACCACCACTAAAGCTAATTCACATTCTTTCTTGAGGTCCAATCGTTTTTCTTCTCCACACAATCTTATTTTTTACCAGATTTGTTGTCATCATATCCACACTTCTACTTTCCATTCTTTCTCCGGTCATCTTCTTCCTCTTTTATTTTTCAAGCCATCGTTTTCTTCCCCTTCTTTCACCACCCACCACCGATACCACCAATATCCACATCTATTGTCGTCAAAAATAGAATCAAATTGCATCAAAAATAATTTTGACGGATCTGAAATTATTTTCTTCGAAATCGTTAAAAAATTTAAATCCTAAAGAACTCACAACATAGAAGAAAAATAAGTATCAACAAATCTTAATTAATGTTTATGAAAATAGTGAGATTGGGAGAAATACCATTCCCAATAGGGAAAATTGTATATAATAGCAAACTATTAATTCAAATTAAATGCTATAAATATAGTTTGATTTAATTGTACCTCATAGCAAACTGTTGCTATTTCACCTCTCTCCTGGTGAATCTCGCTGCCACTCTCGTTCTCTCCCTCGCCTCTCTCATTTTTTATACAAACGCAAGTGTATAAAGTGCATTTGTGTTTGTATAAAGCGAGAGAAAATTGTATATATACATATATTTTCGTTCCCCTCTCTCTCCCAGATCTCGCTCGCCACTCTCCCAGATCTCGCTCTCTCACTCGTCTCTCTCACTTTATACAAAAAACGCAAATTGTATAAAATGCGTTTGTATAAAGCGAGAGAAAATTGTATATATACATATATTTTCGTTCCCCTCTCTCCCCTCTCCCAGATCTCGCTCGCCACTCTCTCAAATCTCGCTCTCTCATTCACCTTTCTCACTTTATACAAAAACGCAAATGTATAAAATACGTGAAAATTGTATATATACATATATTTTCGTTCCTCTCTCCCAGATCTCGCTCGCCACTCTCCCAGATCTCGCTCACTCGCCTCTCTCACTTTATACAATTGATCTTTTTGTATATGTATACCAAAACAGATTATACAACTATTTTTTTTTGTATATGTAGAGCGAATTATACATATATATGTTTGCTATGGAGCACAATTATGCAAACTTTGCTATAGCATACAAATATGAATTTTGTGTTTGTTATATTTGAAAGTTGCTCTTCCCAATATTGAATCAGATTCAAGGAGAGGGGTAGGTGGGTGGGTCGGAAAAAAAACTCATATAATTTCAAATTAATAGGAAAAAAGCCGAAGTGAAATGGCTATCGGAACGTGCTTCGATT
Organism: Solanum acaule; assembly: GCA_036250505.1. Lineage (NCBI taxonomy): Eukaryota > Viridiplantae > Streptophyta > Magnoliopsida > Solanales > Solanaceae > Solanum > Solanum acaule. Next base: position 30,267 of record JAJOOR010012112.1, read on the forward strand.
TTGTGTCTTTTGGTAAAGAAAATGTGGAACGGATGTCGGGGGTTGGATGGGGTGTTCTGGGAAGAAGAAGAAGAAAAGGGGAAAGAAAGGTTGTTGTTTTTTTTACTGAAAACATAGTTTTTGTTTATTTTATTTTTTAATTTAGTTTTAACTGTTTTTTATGGGCCCAATGTCACATGTCTCTTTTTGATTAGCTACTATGCCACGTCAGCCGTGAGTGTATGATGCACTATCTTTACTTTTAGTTGATTGTCAAAATATGTTCAATAGGTACTTTTTTTTTTTACTAAAAAAGGTGTTCAATTGGAACAAGCCTAAGATAAGGTGTCTAAATGAAATATGCGGACAACTTTAAGTGGCTATAGATGACTTAAGCCTTTCTATATCATAATTTTGGTATTCTACTCTTAAAACAATGTACTATTATCATACCAATTTAATTTGGTATGGTTCGTATTTTAAAATTTAATTTCGATATTCTACGATATGATAAATCGGTAATCATAGTTTGTTCAACTTCGACTAATATATACTCGTATAATAGAGTATTATAACTTCGACAATTTAAAAGGTCTTAATTATATCATACTAACACATTACACATGTAGAAATATATATTTAAAATAAAATACAAACAACTCCTTTTATTAATCAATTAAATTTCAAATACATGTCAATCAAAATAGAGTAGTCAAAGTTTCAACTTCTAAACATTTAGTTTATACCAATACTAGGTTGAATATTGTTTAGTATTTTAATAATATATATGTTACTTATGTAACTATATACTTTGGTATAATATTCAGTATTTCGATATGTTATTTCTATATACCAAATACCCGTATCGAATACAAAAAATATATATCATATACCATATCAAATATTATAATACTAAAATTATGATATTATAAAATTCAATATAATATGATAATTCGGTATATACCATAAATGTCCACTCCTACTTTTGGCTATCTGGTCCTACCATTGGCTATTAAGCTTTATTGCTTCTTCCATTTTCTCCACTTGTACGTCTTTCCAATAATACCCTTTTCCTTTTTCTTTTTTCACATTTCATTTTTAAAATAAAAATAAAAATAAAATTATGATGGATGTGTATATTTTTTCTAAGCCAATTGCTTTACGACATGTTGGATTTCTTACCAGCAAAATGCAAATGAAGGTATGGTATCTTTCTGAAGTTGGAGAGATTGTTATGGCAGAGATAACATTAAATATTTGAATAAAAACAAAAGGAACTAAGTAAGTTACACGTTGTGAGTTTTCTGTTTTACCTAATTGTAATAGTGGTGTTGGTCGAATCAAATCCTTAACGAAGAAGTCTTCTTAGAAAGTACACCTTCTATATCATATTATTTGACATTTATTGACTTGATTAGTAACTCAAACTCACAATCTTAAAATTAAAAATAAGGAGTGTTTATTATGGGAACAATTCTTTTTTGTCAACGCTTTAAAACTCTAAACTTGAATACTATTATTTTATGTATTTATATCTAATCATATGCTTCTAAACTTGAATACTACTATCTCCGTCCATTTTTACTTGTCATGTTACACATTTTGAAAGTCAGTTTGATTAATTTTCAAAGTTCAATTATATTAGATTAATTTGATATTTTAAACAAAAAATTTAGATATTCAAAAACTATACGAAAAGTACTATACATTGTATTTTTTTGTATATCAATATAATGAAAAAATACATCGTAAAACGTTAGTCAAAGTTCTTATAAATTCAACTCTAAAAAATAAAATTATAACAATTAAAAGTTGACGGAGGAAATATTACTTTATATATTTATATCTAATTCATATGCTTCTTACTCCTGATTTTTCTGTTTAATTTCTATTTTTCAACCCAAACACAACTTTAACAACATCTGTGTGATTTTCTTAAATTTATGTGCTCATTAATATATAATCTTTATACAAACAATCGAACAGATTTACTATATATATTTTTTTAATTGATATACTATCATTTATATAATGAAATTTTATGGGACCATCTGATGAACTTAATATTTGTTAGAATTTTTGGAGGCTGCTCTATCTTAAATTTAAGTATACCTATAAAAAGGCATATGTATTCCTTTTAAAGAGTCATCTCAAAATCAAATAAACTCTTAAAATATTCATAGAGAGATCAAGGCGTCAAATTCTACCTTTGTTAAAGTCGTCGTTCGACTTCCAAGCGATCAAATCCATTGCAAGGAGATCAAAATTATCATATATTTGAGAAATACATTATTAATAACCTTCGAATGGTAGTATTTTTTTTTTGTAAATTCTATATATTTTTTAAAAATATCTTAATTAAATAATCACCATGATGAGACGTTGCCCTTACATGTTTACTTAATCTTGAAAAATCCACATTGAATCAAAGAAACTGTAACAAATATAGTGTCATTCTTAAAATAACACCCAATGTAATAATGTTGAAGGAAATATCGTTTCAGTTTCACAACTGATTTTTCCCATCCTACGAGCCTCACAAGTTCACAAGTTTGAAATCACAATTTAAAATTTCAAATGCAAGATTGTAGAGAATTTTTAAGGCTTAAGTCATCTACCGCCCCTTAAAGATTTTTGTATATTTCACTTAGACACCTCAACCAAGGCTAGTACCTATTGAACACAATGCTGATATGGTAGAAAAAATGTTATTCACTTTCCTTTGTCGCGTGAAGATATCTAAAATCGTATTTTATTATTTTATTTTCAAGAAAACTTCACCGTTTCTTCTTCCATTGATACTTAGCATTGTAAATGACTTAAAAGATTTTTTAAAATATTTTTGAAACCAATAATTTTTTAATCGCAAAAAGAAAAAGTCCCCCACCCTTGCTTTCGATCGTCTTCTTCACCTCAACTAGGTTTTCAAAGCCAACTGCATTGGACCTTCAAAAACAAAAGAAGAAAGAAGATTTCTGGACATTGACGTAAAAAATTTAGCCGATAGCTCCATTTCTGTCCACCTTAAAACTAACATCACCTCTCAAAATTAAAATGTAAACCCATTTAACTTATAAAAAATAATATCAAAGAATTCAATAAAATTAATTTGGTTCCTCTTGATTTCTCTTTTGCAATCGATTTTGAAATGATTATCCGTCAACAAACTCCGTTTCTTCATCACTCTTGTACGTGTCTCTGTATATTTCTCCCACGTATTAGATATGATTTAAAAAAAAAAAAACTAAATCGGTAAATAATTTGATAAGATATTGAGTTTTGTGGTTTAGGAAATGAAATGTTGCAGGGAAGAAGATGGAGAAGAAAGGGGGTGGGGTAGTATGAGGCTGGGTAGTATGTGTTAGTATTTTTATATTTAAGAAATAAAAGATAGAAAATGTATTTGAAATAAATTTTATTTTTTAAAATTTAAAAATTATTTTCTACAATTTTTGGGGCCACTTGCCACATGTCGTCTTTTCATTAAGCATTTTTCCATGTCATCGAGAGTGTATCACACATACTTTACATTTTTTGCTGATTACCGAAAAATGTCTAATGGGAACAAAGTTTAAATAGATAAAAATGTTCAATAAGTATGCGGACAACTTTAAGGGGACACATATGACTTAAGCCAATTTTTAAATATCAATAATCTTTCAACTTTTAAAATTTCTCAATAAAGTGAAATAAAATAAT
>JAJOOR010012113.1:0-26889 GCA_036250505.1 Solanum acaule
CCCCCCCCCCCCCCCCTCACTTCTTATCTCTTTAAAAAAAATCTATTTGGATCTTTTCCATCATTTTAAATTTTATTTTTTTCAATTTATGACAAACATGAGAGAAAAAAGGAGGAAAATAACGATGTATTTATATAGAAATAATTAGTTCAATAAAAGATGACTTGATTAAGCAAATATGTATGAATATTGCATTTTTCTTTTGTGTGTACCCAAAACTCAAAATAAAAGAATAAAAATAATTATTTCTCTTATCCCCAGCCTAATCCCACCATAGAAATAATACAAATTAAAAGAATATATAAACATGTGAGTTCAATTCAAGTTTGAGTCCCGGATATCCTAAATAAGAATAAGAGATTTAAAAAGGAGAATAAAAGAGAAAATGAACGTTGGGGTTGATTAAAAATAGGTCAATAGGAAGATATCATGAAATTAATTATTTTTCAATATTATTTTGAAGTCTATCATGTCAAAATATGAATCATATGTGGTTTTATAAAAAAATAAAATTTTAAAAATATGTTTTTTATTATTTATTTGAGAAGAGTTTAAATTTGGACCAATCACATTAAGCAACTTAATAAATAATAATTTTACTTTAAGGAAACTAGTTAAATTAAGAGTAAATATGAGCCAAAGGATTAACATCAAGGGTATTTTTGAGCCAAAAGGTGGATGGCAGAGGTATTTTAAGGCCAAAAGGTGGATGAAGGGTAATTTTGTACCAATTCAAATACTTAAGAGGCATAAAAAGTTAAAATTTAAAAGAAAAAAAACTGCACGTTCTTATCTCTCATTTCCCCCACTAACTTGCAAACCCATGCATAGTTATATTTCAATTAAAATTCAAAATCTTAACTATTGCAAACCACTAATCCCCATTTAAAAATCTTCTTCTTTGACTGTTAAGTATCCAAACAACTAAAAGTTCTTTGATTAGTAAATAAAGACAGAGAGAAAACATTGTCAACATAGTATCTTTATCCTCCTTTTTCACCCTCACCAAGACAATGAAGAAATTTGAGAAAATCTCTATATTTATTGTCACAATTTAACATGCATTATGTTTAGTGGCTATTTTTGCTCAGTTTATGATTATGATTTTGATTCTTTAATATAGATTATTTATTCAGAAAAATATATTGTCAAATTGCTATACTAGATGAAGATAAGTGTGTTACATAAGAGTTCAAACCAACCTCTATCCAAGTATTATAGGTATTGTCTTTTAGAATTTGTAGTTATTCATTTCTCATTTTCCTTATTGCAAAATCACTTTCATAAATTATCCACATAGTTGTACTAGAGATAAAACATATATTACATCCTCACAAAATATAAGAGGGCACAAAACTGAAATGAGATAAAAAAAAAGTTAGGGAGTACAAATTTCATCTTCTTCGATTTATTATATATCTATCATAATTTGTAATGTGTTGCAAGTAATTACAAAATCAATTAATCAAATCAAAAACAAAAACTAAATCAGAATTCAGAAGCAAGGAAAGCATACACAAGATGTATTGAAGTCTTGGAGGATAAAGAATAAACTTCCACATGAATGAAGTTCATGTCCTCACCCTTAAGGTGTGTTTCAATGTTTTAAGTTAAAAAACTGATAGTTAAAATATTGCTATTTTATAGATTTTCTCAAAAAATAAACATATTAATAAAAAAAAAAATTGACAAAATACTGATACGTACAAGTGTGAGTTGATTTTCATTTATGTCAATTCAAGTATTCTACAACTACTGTTACTTATTATAGTTATTATTACTTTCTTCTCAATTTTTTAAACGTATGTTTTAATTGCAAATTTATTAGATATATATGTATGTATGTTAAGTGTCCATTCAAGTAATGAACAACTATTGTTGTTATGTATGTTTTTGTTGAAAAATCACATATTCCCTTTAATTTTATATAAATAAGTATCCATTCAAGTAATGAACAACAATTATTGTTTAATTGATATTTCTTTTTATCTTTTTCGCGTTAGTCTTTGTAGCAAATTTGCATATTTTTCTTTGTAATGACTTGTTCCCGTCGTTATAGAAAAGCCAATGGGGAAATTTTTTGGATCAAAAACTTTTTCGTTGTAACTTGAGATTTCTCAACCTAGTCCAGCTTTGGATGAAATCGGAGTCAATGAGGTATAGGGGAATCTGGTAACAAATGAGTAACTAATTATGATTTTTCTCACATGACTAGTTAGCTAAGAGGTTAAGGCACCCGTATGACTTTATGGAATTGAATTTACGCGAGTAGAACTCCCAAAATTGATCTTAGCGTAAATGGATATTTTCTGAGTGTCATGGGAGAAAGGTGTGTTGTGAAATGGGGGTTTGGAATTCTTTAATTTGCTCACTGTTTCCATGCAAGCCGCTGTGGTGGAATTATTCCCGCTAGGGCGGGGATGCTGTAGCGGGGTGAGGACCGTTGTGGCGGGACAGTCGCAATTTAAGTCGGAAATAAACCCCAAAATCATTTTGTTCTGCAAGTTTCGACTTTGAGAGCTAGGAGACGACCCCAGGTGCTTTCTCGACAGTTTCCCACCATTCTTGAGGCTAAAGGTAAGGTTTTCACTCCCCAAATCCTTGTTTCGATTCATAGAACTTAGTTTCTTGGGTAATTATCGATGTGGGAGGGTTTTGACCTGGGAATTAGGGTGGAAAAAGCCCTAATCTGGGTATGGGGATCAAGGGTTTGACCTGGGGTTGATCTTATTGATTATAATCCGAGTAATTGAGTATTCTTTATTGATCCTAGCATTATATTGATAGTTGTAGACCAAGGACAAGCGGAGAGAATCTGGAAAGGGAAGGATCAAGTTTCTTAGGGGATTCAAGCTTTGTTCGAGGTAGGTGATGGTTGTGATTTCATATTGGTGTGATATATGTTTGTAATTACTTCATTATAATGCATGTATGTATACGAATGTTGCATTATTGATCACACTAATCGTAAATAAGTATGAAGAAAGAACTACATGACATGAATCACCTCTTGTGGTATGATTGTGTAATATACATTGTGATTGTGATTGTGGTTTTTTGAATGGAGCGGGTGTCACGATCCGACACACTAACTGGGATCGGTTGCCACGTATCGGCATAAATTTTGGAACGGGTGTCACGATCTGACACACTAACTTGGAACGGGTACCACGTACCAGTACACTAACAGTTTGGGTGTGGGTTCCGTGAGAGGACCAATTACTTGAAATAACTGTATATCTTGAGAATTGTGAATTGTACATTATTCGTAAATGATATTGATATTGTATATGTTCGGTGTATGCATGTTATTATTATGTTGTAATGACTTATGTATGTTTTGCCTCTTGGGATAGCCGCATGATCCTACCAGTACACTGTGGTTGTGTACTGATACTGCACTTGCTCTTTCTTTGTTAAGTACAGGGCATCTTCAGGCGGCTATTGACAAACCTCGCTTAGAAGATTAGTGATCAATCAAATTCAAGGGAGAGCCAGTTCTTACGGGCAGCCATGAGTTCTCTTTCTGTTTATGTCTAAATTTCGGACTTAGACTAGTACTTTAGACTTTCTTATGTTTAATTGGGTTGTACCCATTTCCTTAGACTTATGATCCTTGTTAGAGTTTTGGTACATTGACTTTCAGGTTATAGGTATTACTTCAGCATTTGTTTTGTTAGATCTTTTGGAGTTTATGGGAACTCTATTTGTCTCTAGCATTTAAACATGCTTCTGTATCTTTAAATGCGTAGTTTTTGGTTAAGTTGTTTAGTTTGGGTTGTAGTAGTGGTTCTCCCACCGGAGGGTTAGTGTGGGTGTCAATCACGACGGTCTGGGTCGTGACAAGGTTGGTATCAGAGCCTAGGTTTGATGATCTCAACGTAACAAAATGAGTCTAGTAGAGTCTTGCGGAATGGTACAGAGACTTTTGTACTTTTCTTCAAGAGGCTATAGGACTCTAGGAAATTTCTTTGTTTTCTCTTGTCTCCTTTCGTGCTATAACTTGATTCCAATTGGTATCTGGCGATCCGAATTGGTATCTAACCTCATTTACTCTTTTATGCACAGATGGTTAACACTAGGTTCAACGGCATCAGGCCCGTAGCTCCCGTCAATGCGCCAGCTGAGGAATCCGCACCGAGAGTTCGCGGTCGAGGCAGGGGTAGAGGAAGAGCTAGGGGTAGAGGCTGAGGAAGGGTGGCACCTTCTAGGGATGGAGTTCCGGTTAAGAATGCTCCCAAAAATGAGAATCCTTCTGCACATCATGAAGAGATAGAGGAGAATGTTGAGGTTAAGGATGAGGAGAATGTTGGACAAGAGAAAGAAGTGCAGGCTGACACTATAGGTATTCCTCCCTTAGATCTAGTGTTAGCTCAACAAATTATGTCGTTCCTAAAAGGATTGGTTGGTCCTAGATTGCTTCCCTCTGTTCAAGCAACTCAAGCTCCCACCAATCCCTCTATCGCTATCACTGGTTCCAAGGTAGGTGGAACTGTAGGTACTAATGTTTTCTTCCGTCCTTTGTTGGGTTCAGTTATGACTGGTAATGAGCATGAGATGATGTTGACTAAGTTTTTGAAATTGAAACCGCCTGTGTTCCATGGCTCTAATAGTGAGGACGTATATGAGTTTATGGCTTTAGAGCAGGGTGGTATGTCTGTGGCTACTTATGAGGCCAAGTTCCATGCTTTGTCTAGATATGCTATGCAATCGGTGAATACTAAGAAAGAGAGGATCCGCCTATTTGTTAAAGGACTAAACTCTGAGTTACAGGTATTGTCTGTTCACATGACCTCTAGAGGAAAAGCTTCAATGAGGTAATGGATTTTGTGAATAAAGTGGAGGGGCTGAGGCGAGACGGTCAGGCTAAGGCATTGGCTAAGAAAGCCAAGAATGGTCGACTCTTGCAGCCCGACCAATTCAGTCCGCTATGCCCGCTTCTACAGGTAATTACTCCGGAACTCCACCTCAGAATTTGATTTAGGATAGCCAGGGAGACGCGCCTTCGGCAGGAAGCAGGCCATCTTTTGATCGTACTTGTTACAAATGTGGGGAACCTAGGCATATGAGGAGAGATTGTCCCCACCCACACATGTTGTATTCTACGCACCAGCAGTCTAGAGTAGTGGTACCCGCGGGAAATGGTAGTAATAGTCGAGGGCGTCCACAAGGTGGGCAAGGAGGAAATCAGCAGGGCCGTGAAGGTAGGGGAATTGGTAACGCAGGCAGAGGTGCAGTGCAGCCAGGCAAGAAAGATGCCCATCAAGATGACAGGGCTAAGCGTTATGCCTTTCCGGGCAAGACCGAGGCGGAGGCGTCTGACGCAGTGATCACAGGTACTATTCTTGTCTGTGACCGGATGGGTAATGTGTTATTTGATTCGGGTTCTTCTTATTCTTATGTGTCCGTGCGATTTGCCTTAGAATTTGCTATGATTTGTGATATACTTGATGGCCCCATCCATGTTTCTACCCCAGTTGGAGAGTCTGTCATAGTCACCCATGTATATCGTGCTTGTCCTATTTTGTTTATGGGTTTCCAGACTTGGGTTGATTAGGTGATTTTGGATATGACTGACTTTAATATAATCTTAGGCATAACTTGGTTGTCCCCCTATTATCATATGCTTAATTGTAATACTAAGTTTGTGACTCTAGAAATTCCGGGAAGGGAAAAGTTAGAGTGGGAAAGGGTGTACAAGCCTAAGCAAGCTAAGATCATATCCTTCATTCGGTCTAGGAAACCGGTAGGGCATGGTTGTTTGGCTTATTTGTCTCATATTCAGGATGTTGAGGTTGAATCTCCATTTATTGAGTCTATCCTTGTGGTGTCAGAATTTAGAGAAGTGTTTCGTACTGATTTGCCTGGTATGCCTCCGGATAGAGATATAGATTTCTGCATTGATTTGGAATCTGGTACCCGCCCCATTTCTATCATTCCATATCACATGGCTCTGGCAAAATTAAGAGAGCTTAAGGCTCAAATCCAAGAACTTTTTGATAAATGATTCATTCATCCTAGTGCTTCCCCGTAGTGTGCTCCTGTATTGTTTGTTAAGAAAAATTATGGTAGTATGAGGATGTGTATAGATTATTGGAAATTGAATAGGGTCACCATTCGAAACAAGTACCCATTACCGAGGATAGATGATATTTTTGACCAATTGCAAGGTGCATCAGTTTTCTCTAAGATTGATCTAAGGTCTGGTTACCACCAGTTAAAGATTAGGCCTGAGGATGTACCCAAGACGGCATTTAGAACCCGCTATGGGCACTACGAGTTTCTAGTTATGTTATTCGGGTTGACTAATGCGCCTGCAGCTTTCATGAGCTTGATGAATGGTGTGTTCAAACCATTTTTAGATTTGTTTTTTATAGTCTTTATTGATGATATTTTGGTGTATTCGAAAAGTAAGGAAGAGCATGCCGACCATCTTCGTATTGTTCTAGGTGTTCTTGGGAAACAAAGGTTGTATGCGAAATTTTCTAACTGTGAATTTTGGTTGATGTCGGTTGCCTTTTTGGGGCATGTAGTTTCAAAATAAGGGGTAATGGTAGATCCCCAAAAGATTAAAGCGATTAGCAATTGGGTTCGGCCTAGCTCTGTGACGGAAGTTATGAGTTATGTGGGGCTCGCTAGATACTATCGTCGGTTTGTAAAGAACTTTGCTTCTATTGCCACGCACTTGACAAATTTGACCAAAAAGGAGATACCATTTGAATGGACTGAAAAATGCGAGGAGAGCTTTCAAAAGCTCAAGACTCTTTTGACCACCGCACCTATTCTAGCACTATCGGTTGAAGGTAAGGATTTTATAGTTTATTGTGACGCTTCACATTCGTGTTTGGGTGCAGTGTTGATGCAAGATAAGAATGTCATAGCTTATGTATCGCAGCAGTTGAAGTTGCATGAGAGGAATTATCCAACGCATGATTTGGAGTTGGCAACGGTAGTGTTTGCTCTTCAGATGCGGCGGCATTATCTTTATGGTGTCAAGTGCGAGGTATTTACTAATTATCGCAGTCTACAACATGTATTCACACAAAAGGATTTGAATTTGAGACAGAGAAGGTGGATGGAGTTACTTAAGGATTATGATGTCACCATTCAATAACATCCGGGCAAGGCTAATGTGGTGGCAGACGCTTTGAGTCGAAAATCGGTGAGTATGGGTAGTTTAGCTAGCTTGAGTGTAACTAAGCGACCTTTGGCTAAGGAAATCCAGACGTTGGAGTCTAAATTCATGCAGTTGGGCCTCTCAAAAAGAGGTGGGGTGTTAGCTAGCATTGAGGTTAGGGCCACATTCATTGAGGTGATCAAGACCAAACAGTTTGAGGATGAAAATTTGAAGGAGCTTAGAAATAAGACTGTGATTGGTACGGCACAAGAGACCACTCTTGATACAGAAGGTGTGCTCAGTTTTAAAGGAAGGATTTGTGTTCCTCGAGTTGATGGCTTGATTCAGAAATTGTTGACAGAATCCCATGGTTCGCGATATTCCATTTATCCGTGTGTGACCAAGACGTACCGAGATTTGAAATGAATTTATTGGTGTCCGAAGAAAGACATAGCGGAGTTTGTGGCTAAGTGTCAAAATTGCCCACAAGTAAAGTATGAACATCAAAGGCCGGCGGGTTTGCTTTAGAGAATGCCAATTCCGGAATGAAAGTGGGAAAGGATAGTTATGGATTTCGTTGTTGGTCTTCCCGTGACTTTGGGGAAGTTTGATTCTATTTGGTTAGTGGTTGACAGATTGACTAAGTCAGTCCATTTTATTCTGGTCAGAATATAGATTATAATGTGCAATAATTGGCTAAGGTTTATGTGAAAGAGATAGTGAGGTTACGCGGGGTGCCTCTCTCTATCATCTCAGACCGTGGTACCTAATTCACATCCAAGTTTTGGAAGAAGTTACATGATGAATTAGGCACACAACTCACTTTTAGTACAACTTTCCATCCACAGACGGACGGACAGTCATAGAGGACTGTTCAAGTGTTAGAAGACATGTTGAGGGCATGTGTGATTGACTTTGGGGGACATTGGGATAAGTTCCTACCTTTGTGTGAGTTCTTCTATAATAATAGTTATTACTCCAGCATAGATATGGCAACGTTTTAGGCACTCTATGGGAGGGGACGTAGATCACCCATAGGATGGTTCGAGGCTGGAGATGTGAAACCTTTGGGGGTTGATTTAGTGAAGGATGCTCAAGATAAGTTGAGAAATATTCAAGCTAAGCGTTTAGTAACCCAGAGTAGACAGAAGAGGTATGCAGACCATAAGGTAAGAGACATGACAATTCAGAGGAGTGAGAATGTTCTTCTAAAAGTATCGCCAATGAAAGAGGGAATGAGATTTGGCAAGAAGGGCAAGCTTAGTTCTCGTTACATTGGTCCCTTTGAGGTTCTTGACTGTGTAGGGCCAGTGGCTTATAGATTGGCTTTACCTCCCAACCTATCGGGGGTTCATCAGGTATTTCATGTGTCCATGTTGAAGAGATATCATGGTGACGGGGATTACATCATAAAATAGGACTTAGTTGTGTTAGACAAAGACCTCAAATATGAAGATGAACTAGTTGCAATTCTTGATCGTGATGTGCGTAAGCTCAGGACCAAGGAAATTAAGTCTGTGAAGGTACAATGGAAGTATCGTCCAGTTGAGGAAGCTACTTCAGAAATCGAGAAGGACATGCGAGACAAGTATCTCAGTTGTTCGTCGATTCAGGTACTACTCCACTCTTACTTTAGCCTTGTTTTCCTAAGTTTGTCACTCGGGGACGAGTGATGGGTAAATTGGTATCTATTGTAACGACTTGTTCCCGTCGTTATAGAAAAGCCAACGGGGAAATTTTTTGGACTGGAAAACTTTTTCGTAGCAACTTGAGATTTTCCAACCTAGTCCAGATTTGGATGAAATCAGAGTCAGTGAGGTCTAGGGAAATCTAGTAACAAATGAGATATCTAATTATGATTTTTCTCACATTACTAGATAGCTAAGACGTTAGGGAACCCGTACCACTTTACAAAATTGAATTCGGGAGAGTAGAACTCCCGAAATTGATCTTAGCGTGAATGGGTATTTTTAGGGGTGTTGTGAAATGGGGGTTTGGAATTTTTTAATTTGCTCACTGTTTCCGTGCAAGCCGTTGTGGCGGAACTATTCCTGCCAGGGCGGGGCCGTTGTAGCGGGGTGAGGACCACTGTGGTGGGAGAGTCACGATTTAAGTCAGAAATAAACCCCAAAATTATTTTATTCTGCAAGTTTCGACTTTGAGAGCTAGAAGATGACCCCAGGTGCTTTCTCGACAGTTTCCCACCATTTTTTAGGCTAAAGGTAAGGTTTTCACTCTCCGAATCCATATTTTGATCCGCAGAACTTAGTTTCTTGGGTAATTATCGATGGGGGAGGGTTTTGACATGGGAATTATGTTGGGAAAAGCCCTAATCTAGGTATGGGGAACAAGGGTTTGACCTGGGGTTGATCTTATTTATTATAACCCGGGTAATTAAGTCTTGTTTATTGATCCTAGAATTATATTGGTTGTTGTAGACCAAGAACCAGCAGAGAGAATCCGGAAGGGAAGAATCAAGTTTCTTAGGGGATTCAAGCTTTGTTCGAGGTAGGTGATGGTTGTGATTTCATGTTGGTGTGATATATTTTTGTAATTACTTCATTATAATGCATGTATGTATGCGAATGTTGCATTATTGATCACACTAATCGTAAATAAGTATGAACAAAGAACTACATATCATGAATCACCTCTTGTTGTATGATTGTGAGAATATACATTGTGATTGTGATTGTGGTTTTTTGAATGGAGCGGGTGTCACATTCCGACACACTAACTGGGATCGATTGCCACGTACCGGCATAAATATTGGAATGGGTGTCACGATCCAACACACTAACTTGGAACAGGTACCATGTACCAGTACACTGATAGTTTGGGTGTGGATTCCGTCAGAGGACCAATGACTTGACATAACTGTATATGTTGAGAATTGTAAATTATACGTTCTTCGTAAATGATATTGATATTGTATATGTTCGGTGTATGCATGTTATTATTCTGTTGTAATGGCTTATGTATGTTTCGCCTCTTGGGATAGCCGCGTGATCTTACTAGTACACTGTGGTTGTGTACTGATACTGCACTTGCTCTTTCTTTGTTGAGTACAGGGAATCTTCATGCAGCTATTGACAGACCTCTCTTAGAAGACGATCAATCGAATTCAAGCCAATTCTTCGAGGCTGCCATGAGTTCTCTTTCTATTTATGTCCACATTTCGGACTTAGACTAGTACTTTAGATTTTCTTATGTTTAATTGGGTTGTACCCATTTGCTTAGATTTATGATCCTTGTTAGAGTTTTGGTACATTGACTTTCAGGTTTTATGTATTACTTCCGCATTTGTTTTGTTACATCTTTTGGAGTTTATGGGAACTCTATTTTCCTCTAGCATTTAAATCTTCTTTCGTATCTTTAAATGCATAGTTTTTGGTTAAGTTGTTTAGTTTGGGTTGTAGTAGTGGTTCTCCCACCGGAGGGTTAGTGTGGGTACCAATCACGACGGTCTGGGTCGTGACATTTTTTCTATAAAATTATAAATTAGTAATCTTTATTGTGAAGATTCTCAATTTATTGATATAATGTAGAATGCGGAGGGGAGTGAGTGTATATAATATGTATGATTATATATGTACACATATATAAATAATTATTAATTTAAGAATTAAAAAAAAAATGCACCATGTTAGTCAATGGAGAATTTTAAGGAATAATTTTAAAATTGAAAATAAAAATTACTGTAGCAGTTTTCAATTATATAATCCACCAAAAAAGTTACAAAAATATTTAAAATATACAAAAACTGTCGTCTTTTACTTATTCCTTTTTAATTTGTAATTTGAATTGGTTTGAATCCTAATTTGATTGATGTTTTTTTATTTTCAAATTGATGACAATTTCTCATCAACGATTTATTATCTTCTCCAATAAAAAAATAAAATCGCTTTATGATTAATAGACTTTGTTGATCATCATACAAATATACTTTTGGTGTCTGCCATGCATGTTTTAACCAACTTTTTATATTTTATTAAATTATCATAAGCACAATCACACAATATGTGATAAATGATAATTAAATAACTTTTTGAATAATTTTGTACTTGGGTATACTAACGATAGATGTTTAATTTTTTATTCCTACTTTGCTATTGAAGCTTATTATTAAACATATGTATGATATTATTGTAATATATTTCATCATGGAATGGCATACATATGAATTTCTTATAATAACAATTGAGTTTAAACACACAATATATTTTATTTTATTTTTGGTAAACACACAATATAAATATAATAAGAAAGTATACTATTTTTTACAATATATATATTGTAGGTATTTTGGGGGACGATAACTTTAAGTAAGTGATCTATAATTTTTTTACTTCTAAACTGCAACTACAAAAATATTATGTTTATTAAAATTAATTTACGTGTAAGGGTAAAATTTACTAAAAACATTATTTTGTTTGAAATAAGTTATAGTTCTAACTTGAAACAATAAAAGGAAAAATTTAATTTTTAAAAACTATTATATAGGATAATATTTGCTTAAAATTAGTTAATTAAATTAGTGTTAAATGTAAATTTTTAAATTTTGAATTTGAATTGGAAGTCACGTATTGATCTTCTATAATTTGAATTGAAAATTAAATCTATATCAGATAAAATTGAATTTCAATTTTATCTTTTTTAAAGAGGTTGCATGTACACTCAATTATTTTTATTTCAATCGTGCAAATTAATAAACTAATTAAAAATAAATATTGGCAATTTTATTTTAAAATCGTGAACTATATAATGAAAACAAAAACATGAAACAAAAAAAAGTATTTGATGCTTGCATGATTCGTTATCTCTATTCATATAGATTTGATTATTGGAGTTAGAGGTAGAGAAGAATGAAGGTTGGTACGTTTCATTGTGGAATACAATAGTTGCATTTTATTTAACATGATCAATAATAATAATAATAATAATAATAATAATGATAATAATAATGATAATGATAATGATAATGATAATGATAATGATAATGATAATGATAATGATAATGATAATAATAATAATAATAATAATAATAATAAGGTGGTTCTAAAACCTGCCTCTCTTTCACTAAAAACACCCTCATTTATAGATAAGAAATAAAACAACAAGCATCTTTGTACAGTGCTATCGAGTCCCATCGACCCCTATGAACAATTTATCTACTGTTGAAAACAGTGCATCTTCTATCTTTAGTGCCTTCACATCTGGCCTTTCTTTGTCATCCCGAATAGGAAGTCTTCTGTCTCCTTTAGCGTAACTCCTGAATCTGGTTCTTTTGGTTCAGATGGTTGAGCTTCTTTAAGATCATCTCGAGTATCATCACTCGTTTCACTCCTCATAGAAGTGTCAGATTTTTCATAGTGAGTGATATTAAGAAGTAAATTTTTCCTAACCCCTTCTAAGTAATCATTAATTAATTCTTCTTTATTTCCATCAAGATTGAAAATTCTTCTGGCCATATGCCTAACAGAGCTATCAACAATTAGTTCCTTTGGAGGAGCTGTTCCATATTCATGAATTGTCTGGGAAATAAAATCCAGAAGTTCTTGTCCATATAAGGCTTTTGTCTTGGGATCCTTCTTCATTAGTTTGTCCCAAAAGTTATTATAATAACATCGATATAGGCAAGGAATTTGCTCCTCGGTAAAGCCTACTTCAGGAGTCCATTTATGAATCCATGGAATAGAAAATTCTATAAAGAAATAAATTTGATCAATTTGTTCGAATAGCAGATATGATCTTCGTGATATAGATTATTAAGGTTTGGGGAAACCTTAACCCATTCTTTGTATAAATTTAAGAAGGGATCAGGTAGAATTTTTACTGTCGGACCGTGAAATGACCACCAGTTCAAAATCCAATTAGGGAGTGGTTGAGCAAAGATCTTTGCACATACTTTAACGAACCAAGTGTGCTTGTGCCTCTCATTATTATAATAGAGGACCTTATTAAAGGCATTAATGTAATCCCAATATGTGAAGCTAGTGGGAATCTTGTTAAGGCTTATTTGCCTTTCTTTCATTGAAGATATACCCCAATCTTCTATAGACATAACCTGTTTAATAATTATTTTGGAGAAGTTATAAACATTCTCGCTAGTATTATACCCTGAGCAGTGCTGGAATTCAGTGCTATCAGTGCTTATCAAAATAGTCTCGTAATATGAACGGGTTTTATATGATTCACCCGGGAAATATAATCCATTAATCAAATATCGCTGAAACATCTTCCATGGTTCATCTTTTCTCTGAATCTCAGAGTTTTCTAAAAGAAATATTATTTCTTTCTTTGCTACCTTCTCATACGATTTGATATCATCAATATCGTCTTTAGCAATAGAAGCAAAGGTATCACCTTTCTCTTTTTGGGACAAATATGCCCACAATTCTGCATATAAAGGGTTGTCTTCTGGAATATCTTCCAGATGTATTGACGGCGAAGAAGAAGCTTATTTATGATAAGTCTTTAGCTTTACCAAGCTCATTCCTCCTCTTTGTATAATTGGGGAGTTAGAAGAGGATCCATATGATGACCCGGTTGCGGATGATCCAGCGGATGATCTTCCCCTTCCACGGGAGTTATTTCCCTCTCCTCGACCCTTGGTTACCCAAAAAGGGTCCATCCTGCAAACAAAACATTTTGTTTTAGTCATCAAGGAGGTTATAACATTCATAATAATCATTACTCTCATAGAGTGCTTCTTCTATCATGTAATTGGTGATGATATCCATCATCATTCCGTCTATAATTCGCCATAAAATACGTTCCTGTATATCTCTATTAAGAGGAAATGCCTTTTGAAATTGTAATTAAATCTTTATCATGAAAGAAGGCTAAGAAACCCATTATTTATAAAGAAAGATATTCTCTGGATAAGAAGTCTAGAAGAGAATTATCACTTCCCTTTTTATAATGGATTTTAAAATCAAAGGGGGCTAACTGTGCTTGCCACCTGGCGAATATCAACTTTGAAGCATCATGTTTGAAATCTTTGTCAAACATATATTTTACAGATTGAGCATTTGTTTTTATCAAAAAAATTTGATTATACAAATCATCTTGAAATTTTAATACACATTTAACGATAGTTAACATTTCACCGTTGCATATTTTTTCTAAGCATCGCTCCATTATCCAGAATGAAATCGAATCAAATATTCAGTTTTATCATGAGGATTGATCTGTTTTAATATTCCTCCATAGCCAATGTTAGACGCATCTGTCTCTACAATCTTCTACCAAACTGGATTGGCAAGAGTTAGACAAGGCAAAGATTTAACCCTAAGTTTAATATTTTTTATCAAATTGGTGAGACTATTAGTCCAAGGTGTTTTATGATCCTTTTTTAGCCTTTCATATAACGGGGCTACATCACGAGAAAAATTCTTGTAAAAAGGGGAAATATAATTTAAACTTCCCAAGAATCTCTGTAATTGTGTCCTATCTGTAATAAAATCAGGAAATTTTTAAGCAAAATCAATCGATCGTTGAATAGGGGTAACCTTTCCCTGACAAATAAGATGTCCTAAAAATTTGACTTCAGTCTGAAATAAACTCATTTTTGATTTAGAAATTACCAAACCATTTTGTATAACTATTTTCTTGAAGATGTCTAAATGTTTAATATGCATTTCAAGAGTTTTTGAATAAACCAAAATATCATCAATATAAACAATGATAAAATCCAGATATGGGTTGAAAATATCATTCATAATTTTTTGGAATTTAGAAGGAGCGTTTTTCAAATCAAATAGCATAGCATTCCATTCATATTGTCCAAATGGACATTAAAAGCAGCTCTATAAGAGTGCTCTTTAAATATTTGAATCTGCCAATATCTTGATTTTAAATCAAATTTAAAAAATATATTGGCATCATATAATCTAGATAATAAGTCCTTTTTATTTGGAATAGGATACCTAATCCATTTCAAATATTTATTCAAAGGTTTATAATTTATAACTAACCTGGGAACACCACGTTCTTTTTCTGTTGCATTATTGACATAAAATGCAGTGCAAGACCAAGGAGATTTAGAAGGTTTTATCAAACCCTTTTGTAATAAATTATCAATTTCCTTTTTGCAGAATTCAACCAATTCGGTGTTCATCTGACAAGGGCGAGATTTTGTAGGAATATCATCCTCACTGAAGTTATCTTCATATGGAAGAGTGACAATATGCTTTTTTCGATTCCAAAAAGCACTAGAATGATCAACACAAATATCAATAGCTATCTGTTCAGATATTAATTTAATCTTTTCTTGTACTTTGGTTGATCTCAAAGTATCAAATATATTCATGCTAAATAATTCAAGTTGTAAAGAATCCACATGCTTTTATTTCATATTAATTAAAGCATTAATATCACGAGAAATAGGATCAGTGATAAAAGTATAACTAATATCTTGATTTTTATAAGTAGCAAAAAATCATTTAGCATTTATATTGGTGAAAGGAAATATTGCATTTATAAAAGGGGTTCCAAGTATAATAGGAGGATATAACTGATTCTTTACCAAGAAAAAGCAATGTGGAATGCAAACTTTATTTTGGCAAATACGGGTATTATGCAATTTATACTTTATATCTAAAGCATGCCCTGAAGTTGATCTGACCATATGAGTTGTTTTCTCAAAATACTTTGTAGGCACAAGACCTTCTTGAATACAACTAACATCAGCTCCACTATCTATCATAGCAATATCAGTTATAGAAAAAGTATTATCAATTAATATGGTACATTTAACATACCATTTATGAGCTGTAACGATTTGCATCATTCCTAAAACATATTTTGTCTAGGATCAATACTAATTGATTTTGCAAGAGTATTTTCTTCAACAATATTTTTACCTTTGTTATTAGCAGACTCAATCTGATTAAGGCGGTGATCACAGATAATCTGATTTTGTTTAAGAGATTTAATCTCTTGCTTCAACAGTTCAATTTCTCCTTTTAAGTCATCAAAAGAAGTATCACAAATATCAACATGTTGTTTATAAAGTCTATTATTGACTTCAGATAAAGAATAAGGAGCAGAATATTCAAACTCATTTTTTGATTTTTCAACAACATTAGATGAGCTAGCCTTATTATTAGCAGCAAGCTGAATAATCTTTTCACGCAACGTGTTATCGGTAACTTCTTTTAAAAGTTCTATCACATTATCGGAAGTAATAGTATTAATATTCATATCTTCAAACTGAGATTGTAATTTATAAAATTCATCATTTTCACAAGAGCAAATATCACCTCTACATTTACAAGCATCTATGGTCGCTGACTGAGTATTACCAAAAAGTTTCAGGTTTATCAGTTTCAGAACCTAATTCAGAATAATCGTCATCATCATAATCGGACTCAGAACCAGAGGTGTACAAGAAATTATAGATCTTATCGTGCATATCTTCCTCTAACTCTAGAGTTTTAAGCTTTTGAAGCATACAATTTGGTGCTATATGCCCAAATTTTCCACACTTTTAGCACTTAATCTTTGCGAGATCTCGCCTAGACCTATTCTTTGTAAATCGATTAGATTTATGATGAGCTCGTCCCTTTTCCTGTTCTTCCCTAGATCTTCGTCTAGACCTTTTTCTTCTATAAGGTTTATCGGGATTATAGTCTCTAGAATCTCTAGGTTTGGTCTGCTTACCTAAATCTGGTAAACCAAACTGGGTGCAGAAATCTCCTAATTGAGATCTTTCTCTAAGCTTATCAATCTTAAGCTGCCTAGATAGCTTCAATTCGCTGCACAAGTTTATACCTTCTTGAGTGCAGGCTCCTATCAACTTACCATAAGTATAGAAATTGTACGAAATAACCCTTTGTGCATCCCTCAAGGTTTTCTTAACTCTTTCCATAAATAAAGGAGGAAGGCCATTTATAAATTTAGCTTTCCAATGCTCAAGACCGTTTTTCGGTAGTACCATAACCCGACTTAAATAAGTATCTTTATACCATCTGAATTCACCTAAATGTCTACATCTAAGACAATTTTGCAATGAACGAACAGTTTCATATTGATTGGTAAATCTACCATTAAAATGTTCAAGAATAGTCAAGACCAGAGTATAAACAGCGTCTTCTCTATTTTTTACTAAGGCAAAACCTAAGTTATCAACACCATCATTAGCAGCCTTAGCATTAAGTACAGCAGCTTTCGCCTCAAGGCTCATATAATTATCCCACCAACCTCTAAGTTGACCAGTAAAACCTGCAATTATCATCTTGCAAATAGTTCTATCGGTGTTATTAACACTCTTACAAATAGTAGCATACATAAGAATTCTATGAACAAGAATAGTTAATTGCCTATCAGTTAAACCGACGAGATTCCATTCATATATCTCGCTTCCACTATAAGAAGTATTAGTTTGGTTCCAATCACGTTCCTTTATCAAAACATCTTGAGGGGTCGGTCTGAGATAATAATAAGTTTGCATACTAGGTTGAAGTGCTACAAGTGTGGAAAATTTGGGTATATCTATGCCGGAAAGCTAGCTTCGAATTTATATGTATCATGAAAGTTCCTAGGCTCTGATACCAACTAAATAGGATCTCCGAAGACGGGAGGTAGTCCGCGCGGTCATCTTCAATCTAGCTTGTTAACATCCGAATTCAAGGAAGAAATCTGAATCGAAATATATACAAATTTTTATATAGTTTGATGATTGTATGGAAGGATCTAATCCTTTTACCCAAGCAAGGGTCTGTCAAGATTCAAATACGTATTGTTAGTGAGCCCATGTGTCTAGCAGTTCTAACTGGGTATAAAGTGCCCTTTTTTTAAGCGGGTTGAGACCACGGCTGGCTAGACGGAGTCACTAAGACAAAGCCACTAACTTGTTGTATTGAATCTGATTGTACCACCATCTCGGAACCAAGTCAAGAAACCATATATAAATTTATGCATATTTAGATAAAGTCTAGATCTTTCATGATAAATATAAATTCAAAGCTAGCTTTCCGGCATAGATATATGAGGGGTCGGTCTGGGATAATAATAAGTTTGCATACTAGGTTGATGAGAATATTTAGTATTACCACTATTCTTCTTGGGATAACCATGAAGTTTATTAATTTCCAAATCAACTTGATTTTTAAAATCAAAAGTGGTTTCCATTTCATCTGCAAAATCTTTAGATAAATTAATAGGTTGAGCACTAAATTCCGAAAACTTTTTATCAAGAAGTTTTTCAAGATCATATAGGGGTTTAAAAACAAAATTCCTAATTTTAGGAGGTCTTTGAATATGCACATCCGGCTATTTTGACGTAGAAGTGTGTTCAGAAGATTTTAAATCACTTTTAATCTGAACAATGAAAGTCGTCAAATCATCTAACTTTTTATCAAGAGAACTAATATGTTCGCCTTAAAATTTCACATAATGTCCTAAATAGTTGTTTTGAGAAATGAGATTATTAATCTTGTTAATGATTACCGTAGCCACATTATTTTCAATAAACTTCTGAAAAGCAGTGAAAGTAATACATGTATTATTAGGTAGTATAAACGGTGCCTGAGGAGGATAAATAGCTTTGATAATATTACCTGATTCGTCTTTATAAGATCGTTCAAGAACGTTGATGAACAAAGGTAGATAAGTGGTTATAAACCAAGGTACAAAGGACATAATATGATTATGCAAAGCACAAGTCTCATAAAATTCTTGAGAAATATTATGCAAATCT
The DNA here is from genome assembly GCA_036250505.1 of Solanum acaule. Classification (NCBI taxonomy): domain Eukaryota; kingdom Viridiplantae; phylum Streptophyta; class Magnoliopsida; order Solanales; family Solanaceae; genus Solanum; species Solanum acaule. The sequence goes on from JAJOOR010012113.1 coordinate 18,822, forward strand.
TCTGTACTATATGTATCAAAAAACCAAGTTTTAAACTGGCTCCATTTATCACTTGCAAATTTATTTTGAATATATTTTCTTGCCAGTGAACCTGGACTAAAATCAATCTGGTGTGCATCTATCATCAAGTATCATCAAGGTTGAAATCCATTTCAGATGCAGAAGGAATATCCTTATCAGAAATATCAGATGATTTATCATTTGTTTGAACAATATTTAATCTAGGATTAATTTTTATTTTATTCTTATCAGCAGATATGACAGAAGATAATGTATGCAAAGAAGCAATACGATTTCAAGCAGGACCATATAACGGCTCAATTGGAGAAATATGTTGTATAGTAAGTGATCTTCTATTAGAAAATGAATGTCTATTATAAGGAACACTTTTTTCATCAAACCGAATACAAATCATACCATCAAAATTTTGCATAATGTGGGAATATTCTGAATTAGTGATAGCATCAGTCATTTGTTCAGGAGGTATAACAGAATCTAAAGTCCAAGTAGTAGGAAAATTAATTTCTTCCCATTTTATAGGTCTTCTAGTAGTGACCTTAGACTTAGCGAAATTAGTTTCCACCAAAATAGTTTGATCAGATGTATCATATAATTTACATCTAGGATTCAAAGTAGCAAGCAATTTGAAATAGATTCTACAAGATAAACAAATTAATTCAGATCCAGGTGCATAATTATAACCATGCGTTTTAACATTCAAAGTTAAAGTATCTAATATATTAGAATCAGTCAAAGATAACTGCAAATTCGGCTGAGTATTAAAATAAATTGGACCATAGGCTACCGTAGATTCAATTGAACCCATCAAATATTGTCGAAAATTTAAATTTCTTGCATCTCGTAAAGCAGCCAAGAAAGTCTTTGGTAACCCTTTAAGAGTTAAAGGCTTAAAAACAATTTGAACCATGCCAATATGTAAAAACTTATATTGAGATTTATATAAATCAATATCGCGCTTATTTAATAAACGAATAGTTTGTTTGGATGAGTTTAACGCCAAAGATTGCTCAGTAGTTTTAATCAATTGTTTATGAGAGATTTTATCAAATCAACCATAATCATAAATGGTTTTAATATCAATTATTGGAATAGTCCATTTGTTTAACAAATCAAGGTTTTGAGGTATATCTACCTCTTCCAATTGAGTACTTTTAGTACTAGTATCTCCTAGATCCATGATTAAGAGAATATATCTATGCCGAAATACTTCACATCAATTTTATAGTTATCATGAAAGTTCCTAGATTGATGTGAAGTATTTCGGCATAGATATATTCTCTTAATCATTGATTTAGGAGATACTAGTACTAAAAGTACTTGATTGGAAGAGGTAGATATACCTCAAAACCTTGATTTGTTAAACAAATGGACTATTCCAAAAATTGATATTAAAACCATTTTTGATTATGGTTGGTTTGATAAAATCTCTCATAAACAATTGATTAAAACTACTGAGCAATCTTTGGCGTTAAACTTATCCAAACAGACTATTCGTTTATTAAATAAGCGCGATATTGACTTACATAAATCTCAATACAATTTTTTTGCATATTGGCATGGTTCAAATTGCTTTTAAGCCTTTAACTCTTAAATGGTTACCAGAGACTTTCTTGGCTGCTTTACGAGATGCAAGAAATTTAAATTTTTGATAATATTTGATGGGTTTGATCGAATCTACGGTGGCCTATGGTCCAGTTTATTTTAATACTCAGCCGAATTTGTAGTTATCTTTGACTGATTCTAATATATTAGATGCTTTAACTCTAAATGTTAAAACGCATGGTTATAATTATGTACCTGGATCTGAATTAATTTGTTTATCTTATAGAATCTATTTCAAATTGCTCGCTACTTTGAATCCTAAATGTAAATTATATGATACATCTGATCAAACTATTTTGGTAGAAACTAATTTCACTAAGTCTAAGGTCACTACTAGAAGACCTATAAAATGGGAATAAATTAATTTTCCTACTACTTGGACTTTAGATTCTGTTATACCTCATGAACAAATGACTGATGTTGTCACTAATTCAGAATATTCCCATATTACGCAAAATTCTGATGGTAAGATTTGTATTCAGTTTGATGAAAAAGGTGTTCCTTATAATAGACATTCATTTTCTAATAGAAGATCGCTTGGTACACAACATATTTCTCTGATTGAGCCGATATATGGTCCAACTCGAAATCAAGCTGCTTCTTTGCATACATTATCTTCTGTCGTATTTGCTGATAAAAATAAAATTAAAATTAATCCTCGATTAAATATTGTTCAAACAAATGATAAATCATCTGATATTTCTAATAAGGATATTCCTTTCGCATCCGAAATGGATTTTAATCTTAATGATACTTAATGATGAATGAACATCAAATTGATTTTAGTCCAGGATCACTGGCAAGAAAATATATTCAAAATGAATTTGCAAGTGATAAATGGAGCCAGTTTAAAACTTGGTTTTTTGATACATATAGTACAGAAGATTTGCATAATATTTCTCAAGAATTTTATGAGACTTGTGATTTGCATAATCATATTATGTTCTTTGTACCTTGGTTTATAACCACTTATCTACCTTTGTTCATCAACGTTCTTGAACGATCTTATAAAGACGAATCAGGTAATATTATCAAAGCTATTTATCCTCCTCAGGCACCGTTTATACTACCTAATAATACATGTATTACTTTCACTGCTTTTCAAAAGTTTATTAAAAATAATGTGGCTATGGTAAGCATTAACGAGATTAATAATCTCATTTCTCAAAACAACTATTTAGGACTTTATGTGAAATTTTAAGGCGAACATATTAGTTCTCTTGATAAAAAGTTAGATGATTTGACGACTTAAATCGTTCAGATTAAAAGTGATTTAAAATCTTCTGAACAGGCTTCTACGCCAAAAGAGCCGGATGTGCATATTCAGAGACCTCCTGAAATTAGGGATTTTGTTTTTAAACCCCTATATGATCTTGAAAAACTTCTTGATAAAAAGTTTTCTGAATTTGGTGCTCAACCTATTAATTTATCTGAAGATTTTGCAGATGAGATGGAAACCACTTTTGATTTTAAAAATCAAGTTGATTTGGAAATTAATAAACTTCTTGGTTATCCCAAGAAGAATAGTAGTAATACTAAATATGCTCATCAACATAGTATGCAAACTTATTATTATCCTAGACCGACCCCTCAAGATGATTTGATAGAGGAACCTGATTGGAACCAAACTAATACTTCTTATAGTGGAAGCGAGATATATGAATGGAATCTCAATGGTTTAACTGATAGGCAATTAACTATTCTTGTTCATAGAATGTTTATGTATGCTACTATTTGTAAGAGTGTTAATAACACCAATAGAACTATTTGCAAGATGATAATTGCAGGTTTTGTTGGTCAACTTAGAGGTTGGTGGGATAATTATATGAGCCTTGAGGCGAAAGCTGTTGTACTTAATGCTAAGGTTGTTAATGATGGTGTTGATAACTTAGGTTTTGCCTTAGTAAAAAATAGAGAAGATGCTGTTTATACTCTAGTCTTGACTATTCTTGAACATTTTAATGGTAGATTTACCAATCAATATGAAACTGTTCGTTCATTGCTAAATGGTCTTAGATGTAGACATTTAGGTGAATTAAGATGGTATAAAGATACTTATTTAAGTCGGGTTATGGTACTACCGAAAAACGGTCTTGAGCATTGGAAAGCTAAATTTATAGATGGCCTTCCTCCTTTATTTGCGGAAAGAGTTAAGAAAACCTTGAGGGATGCACAAGGGCTTATTCCATACAATTCCTATACTTATGGTAAGTTGATAGGAGCCTGCACTCAAGAAGGCATAAACCTGTGCAGCGAATTGAAGCTATCTAGGCAGCTTAAGATTGATAAGCTTAAAGAAAGATCTCAATTAGGAGATTTATGCACCCAGTTTGGTTTACCAGATTCAGGTAAGCAGACCAAACCTAGAGATTCTAGAGACTCTAATCCTGATAAACCTTATAGAAGAATAAGGTCTAGACGAAGAGCTAGGGAAGAACAAGAAGAGCGAAGAGCTCATCATAAATCTAATCAATTTACAAAGAATAGGTCTAGGCGAGATCTCGCAAAGATTAAGTGCTACAAGTGTGGAAAATTTGGGCATATAGCACCAAATTGTAGGCTTTAAAAGCTTAAAACTTTAGAGTTAGAGGAAGATATACACGATAAGATCTATAGTTTCTTGTACACCTTTGGTTCTGAGTCCGATTATGATGATAACAATTATTCTGAATTAGGTTCTAAAACTGATAAACATGAAACTTTCTGGTAAAACTCAGTCAGCGAGCATAGATGCTTGTAAATGTAGAGGTGATATTTGCTCTTGTGAAAATGATGAATTTTATAAATTACAATCTCAATTTGAAGATATGAATATTAATACTATTACTTCCGATAATGTGATAGAACTTTTAAAAGAAGTTACTAATAACACGTTGCGTGAAAATATTTTATAGCTTGCTGCTAATAATAAGGCTAGCTCATCTAATGTTGTTGAAAAATCAAAAAATGAGTTTGAATATTCTACTCCTTATTCTTTATCTGAAGTCAATAATAGACTTTATAAACAACATGTTGATATTCGTGATACTTCTTTTGATGACTTAAAAGGAGAAATTGAACTGTTGAAGCAAGAGATTAAATCTCTTAAAGAAAATCAGACTATCTGTGATCACCACCTTAATCAGATTAAGTCTGCTAATAACAAAGTCAAAAATATTGTTGAAGAAAATACTCTTGCAAAATCTATTAATATTGATCCTAGACAAAATATGTTTTTAGGAATGATGCAAATCGTTACAGCTCATAAATGGTATGTTAAATGTACCATATTAATTGATAATACTTTTTCTATAACTGATATTGCTATGATAGATAGTGGAGCTGATGTTAGTTGTATTCAAGAAGGTCTTGTGCCTACAAAGTATTTTGAGAAAACAACTCATATGGTCAGATCAGCTTCAGGACATGCTTTAGATATAAAGTATAAACTACCAATACTCGTATATGTCAAAATAAAGTTTGCATTCCGCATGTCTTTTTCTTGGTAAAAAATTAGTTATACCCTCGTATTATACTTGGAACCCCTTTTATAAATGCGATATATCCTTTTACTAATATAACAGTTAAAGGATTTTCTGCTACTTACAAAAATCAAGATATTAGTTATACATTTGTCACTGATCCTATTTCTCGTAATATTAATGTTTTAATTAATATGAAACAAAAGCATGTTGATTCTTTACAACTTGAAATATTTAGCATGAATATTTTTGATACTGTAATATCAACTAAAGTGCAGGAAAAAATTAAATTAATTTCCGACCAAATTACTATTGATATTTGTGCTGATCATCCTAGCGCTTTTTGGAATAGAAAAAAGCATATTGTCACTCTTCCATATGAAGATAACTTCAGTGAGGATTATGGCTGGCAATGGGACCGGAACCGAAACGTAACCGGGCACCACGGGCCAGAACCGGGATGGACCAGAACCGGTAATTCCAGAAAAAAATGAGGTTACCGGTACTGGACCGGACCGGACCGGAAACTGGGTCCCAACGGTTATAATTTTTTTAAAAAAAGTTAAAATTAAAAAATTAGGTACATTACTCAAATAATATTAAAAAATTTATAATTTTAAAGTTAAAAATCTATACTTTTAAAGTTTTAAGTACAAAAACTTTAAAAGTATAAAAGTTTAAATTTCACACTTTAAAAGTTTGAAAATTTAAATTCAAACTTTAAAACTATAAAACTATAAAACTATAAAAGTTTAAATTTCACCCTTTAAAAGTTTGAAAATTTAAATTCAAACTTTAAAACTATAAAAGTTTAAATTTCACACTTTAAAAGTATGAAAGTTTAAATTTAAATTTCAAACTTTAAAACTATAAAAGTTTAAATTTCACACTTTAAATTTAAACTTTAAAACTATAAAACTATAAAAGTTTAAATTTCATACTTTAAATTTTAAAAGTTTGAAAATTTAAATTCAAACTTTAAAACTATAAAAGTTTAAATTTCACACTTTAAAAGTTTGAAAATTTAAATTCAAAGTTCAAACTTTAAAACTATAAAAGTTTAAATTTCACACTTTAAAAGTTAAATTTAAAGACAATAATAAAAAAAAAGTAAGGCGAATAGCCTATACTTTTATTACTATTAATTAAATAGTACAAGTTGAGTTACAAAATATTAGTAGAGTATTAAAAAATCTAATCTACACAGCCACCTTCCAGGAAGGGTTCTGTTTGAATTAGACCTCGAATTATTATACTCATACTAATAGACATTTAAATTTAATAGTTCATACTACCAAAGAAATATTTTTTTAAAATCATTTAACATTTCTCTAGTAACATGCTCTGGAATTGGTTGATTAGCTAGTACCTCCATTGCATCAATGTCGTCGTCACTAAAATCTTGCATTATTTCATCAACGTCATTTTCAAATTTGGTCGGTAAAGGTGGACGACCATAACTCCTTCTCTCGCCATTAATCCAATCTCTAAATAGTACCGATATCTCCAAGCTATCTGCTATTAATGAATATATATGCTCTCCAATTTGAAATCTTGATGCACTAAAAGCGCCTTCCGAAGCTACTGAAGATGCTTGAATAGCTAACGCATCTCGAGCAACCGGTTGAAGTTTTGGAAATCCCTGGCCGCGATTGCTCCACCATTCTAAAAGATCAATAGTAGTAGGTTTTGTATTTTGCTTAATATATGCATCAAAATCATTTCTATCATTATGAGAAAGTTCAAGAATACAATCTATCATATCATCTTCATTATTATATCTACTCCTAGAACTTTGAGGTTCATCATTATGTACTACATTCATTATATTAGAATTATACAAGTCATACAATTTTCTAGCTTCAATTTTTACACTATCTTTAACATCTTGACAACTAGGTGTTTCATCATCTTCACTATCAATACCCAAATTAAAATATATTTTATCAACCATTCGTGATACACCTTCATCTTTGTAATGTGGGTTTAACAAACAAGCGGTTAAATAAATTTGAGGAATAGGAATAAAATATTTTTAAAATTTTTCAATCATTTTCTTAACAGATTCTTCAGATCTTGGTTTATTTTTGAATTTATAAAATTTACTAGAAATAGCACAAATATTAGGTAAAACAGAGTAAATAGTTGGATAATAAAGTGCAATTTTTTTTTTGTAGTTAAATAAAAAACTTTTAAGAATTCTATAAGTTCTTTTATGTCATTCCAATCATTATCATCAAGTCTATATGTCATATTTAAATTATGAGCATTCCAAACCATTTGTAAAGGTTTCATATATTCATAAGCGACTTCAAGCATTTCATATAAAGAATTCCATCTAGTACACACTGATTTTGGAATTTTTCTAGGTGGAAGATTAAATTCACGACAACGATTTTCAAAATCTCTACGTCTAGACTTAACTTGACATTTAAAAATAAAGTGACATGTAGTTTCAACTTTTATGCAACCATCATTATTCATTGCTATACCATCTCTAACAATCAAATTATATATGTGTGCAGCACACCTAATATGAAAACCATCAATATAAATAGGGCAAAGAGACAGTTTTAGTATTTCAATAGTAATTCTATTATTAGAAGCATTATCTAATGTGACACTACTTATTTTATCACAAATTCCATAGTTTTGTAAAACATCTATAATTGTTTGAGCTATATAACTACCAGTTTTATGCATTTCACAACATTTATAACCTAAATTTTTTTTTTGCAAAGTCCAATTCCCATCAATCCAATGCGTAGTAATAGTGAAATAATCATTACTATTTACACTACGGCCCATATCAGAAGTAATAGATATTTTACAATTAATATAATAAAATAAACAACGAAGATATTGAAAATGTTGAGCTTGATAATCAAAGATAGCCTTTTTAATTGTATTTCTAGTAAAACCTTTAAAATGTGGATTATACACAATTTGAATATAATGAATAAAATCGGGATTTTCAGCAAAAC
>JAJOOR010012114.1:0-46326 GCA_036250505.1 Solanum acaule
TAACTCTATATGTTGCTATGAATTTTGATGTTCTTCCTGAGCAACTTAGTGAGACCTTACGTGTTTCTACACCTGTTGGTGTGTCTATTCTAGCAGAGAGAGTATCGTGATTGTACAATTTCCGTCAATCACAAAATTACCGTGGCTAATTTAGTTGAGTTAGACATGGTAGATTTTTATGTCATTCTAGGTATGGACTGGCTTCATGTTTGTTATGTGTCAATAGATTCTAGAGCTCGAGTAGTTAAGTTCCAGTTTCCTAATGAGCCAGTTATAGAGTGGAAGAGCAGTTCAGCAGTGCCTAACTATCATTTTATTTCGTACCTTAAGGCGAAAAAGTTAGTTTCCAAGGGGTGTGTCTATCACTTAGTTCGAGTTAATAACTCTAGTGTTGAGATACCTCATATTCAGTCAGTTCCAGTAGTAAAAGAGTTTCCAGAAGTCTTTCCAGATGATCTTCCCGGAGTCCCTCCTGAGAGAGAATTAGACTTCGGTATAGACCTTCTTTGAGATACTGGCCCTATATCTATTATGCTAAATAGAATGGCACCAGAAGAGTAGAAAGAGTTAAAGGAGCAGTTGAAAGATCTCCTAGAGAAGGGTTTTATTCTACCAAGTGTCTCATCTTGGGGCTTTTCGGTCTTATTTGTGAGGAAGAAGGATGGTTCCCTTAGAATGTGTATAGATTACCTTTAGTTCAATAAGGTTACCATCAAGAATAAGTACCCTCTTCCAAGGATTAATGATCTCTTCGATCAACTTCAGGGTGCCACTTGTTTATCAAAAATAGACCTCAAGGCTACCATCAGTTCAGGGTAAGGGATTGTGATATTCCAAAGACAGTTTTCAGGAACCATTATGGTCATTATGAATTTCTGGTCATGTCATTCGGGTTAACTAATACGCCTGCAACATTCATGGACCTTATTAATAGAATGTTCAAGCCTTATTTAAATATGTTTGTTATCGTGTTCACTGATTACATACTAATCTGTTCGAGGAATAAGGAAGATCATGCTAGACATCTCAGAATAGTTCTCCAAACTCTAAAGGATAGAGAGTTGTATGCCAAGTTCTCTAAGTGTGAGTTTTGGCTTAAGTTTGTGGCATTCTTAGGCCACATTGTTTTTGGTGATGGAATTAGAGTTGATACTCAGAAAATTGAGAAAGTGCAGAATTGGCCTAGACCTACATCTCCAACTGATATTAACAGTTTCTTGGGGTTGGATGGATATTATAGAAGGTTCCTAGAGGGGTACTCATCTATTTCATCCCTTTTGACTAAGTTAACTCAGAAAACAGTGAAGTTTCAATGGTCTGAAGCTTGTAAGAAAAGCTTTCAGGAATTGAAAAAGAAGTTGACTACTGCCCCAGAATTGACCTTACCAGAAGGTACGGAAGGCTTTGTTGTATATTGTGATGCGTCTAGAGTTGATTTGGGTTATGTGTTAATACAGAATGGCAAAGTTATATCTCATGCCTCCAGACAGCTTAAAGTGCACAAGAGGAATTACCCAACCCATGACTTAGAGCTGGATGCCATACTATTTTCTTTGAAAATATGGCGTCATTATTTGTATGGTATTCATGTAGATGTATTCACTGATTACAAGAGACTTTTGTATGTGTTTAGTCAGAATGAGCTTAATCTCAGACAGAGGAGGTGGTTAGAGTTACTCAAAGATTATGACATAAGTATTCTTTATTACCTAGATAAGGCTAATGTTGTTGTTGATGCCTTGAGTAGATTATTTATGGGCAGTACCGCCCATTTTGAGGAAGATAAGAAAGATTTAGGAAAATATGTGCATAGACTTGCACGATTAGGAGTTCGACTATTGGATTCCATAGAAGGAGGAGTAGTGGTGATGAATGGGGCTGAATCATCATTAGTGTCAGAAGTAAAAGAGAAGCAAGACCAAGATCCAATTTTGCTTAAATTGAAGGCAAATGTTCATCACCAAAATGTAATGTCTTTTGAACAAGTGGGAGATGGTGTATTGAGGTATCAAGGTAGATTGTGTGTACCAAGGATGGATGAATTTCAAGAAAGGATCATGGAGGAGGCTCATAGCTCCAGATATTCTATCCATCCGGGTTCCACAAATATGTATCCTGATTTGAGAGAGGTATATTGGTAGAGTAGTATGAAGAAAGGTATTGTTGAGTTCGTCGCTAAATGCCCCTAATTATCAACAAGTTAAAGTAGAGCACAAAAGGCCCGGTGGTATGGCTCAGAATATAGAACTTCCAGAATTGAAGTGGGAGATGATCAATATGGATGTCATCACAGGTTTACCACGGTCTTGCAGACAGCACGACTCGATTTGGGTGATTGTAGATCGAATGACTAAATCAACCAATTTCTTGCCAGTAAAGTCTACCTATTCAGTAGAGGACAACGCCAAGTTGTAACTCCAAGAGGAAGTCAGACTTCATGGGGTGCCACTATCGATTATATCAGATAGAGGTGCACAATTTACTGCACAGTTCTGGAAATATTTTCAGAAAGGCTTGGGTTCAAAGATGAACTTGATTACTGCTTTTCATCAAAAAGCAGATGGTCAAGCAGAGCGCACTATTCAGACTCTAGAAGATATGTTGAGGGCTTGTGTGATTAATTTAAAAGGTAATATGGATGATCACCTACCTCTCATTGAGTTTGCTTATAACAATAGTTACCACTCTAGCATCCAAATGCCTCCTTATGAAGCTTTTTATAGGAGAAGATGCAGATCTCCTATTGGATGGTTTGAAGTTGGTGAAGTTGGGTTTAGGACCAGACATAGTTCATCAATCTATGGAGAAGGTGAAAGTTATTCTAGAGAGGTTGAAAATAGTGCAGAGTCATCAAAAATCTTACACAGACTTTAGGAGAAGGGACTTAAAGTTTGAATTAGATGATATGGTTTACTTGAAAGTTTCACCCAAGAAGGGTGTTATGAGATTCGGTAAGAAGGGGAAGCTTAGTCCCCGGTATATTGGTCCTTACAGAATATCCAAGAGGATTAATAATGTAGCTTTTGAATTATAGCTACCACAAGAGTTAGCAGCAGTTCATCCAATGTTCCACATCTCCATGTTGAAAAAAGTGTATGGGAGATTCTTCATTGATCATACCAATTGAAGATATTGGAATCAAGGATAGCTCGTCTTATGAGGAGATTCTTGTTCAAATTTTAGATCACCAGGTTCCCAAGTTGAGAACAAAAGAGATAACATCGGTCAAAGTTCTTTGGAGGAATCAATTTGTTGAGGAAGCCACTTGGGAAGCTGAGGAGGATATGAAGAAGAGATACCCACATCTCTTCGAATCTGGAGAATTTCCAAATTAAGGTACTAATCCTTTTCTTGGTATATATTTATAAGTTAGAATGTTGTTTTTGCATTTTTGCTTATTGGGTGTTTGAACTGAATGTTAGATGTTACGCCCTTAGCCTACTAAGAGTAACCTCATTCGAGGACGAATGTTACCAAGGGAGAGATATTTTAACACCCCGCAACTAGAAAGAGCTAGAATTAGAAAGAGTTATTTTTTGGAAATAATGAAATTCTGGAAATTTGACAAAGTTAAGTTAAGAATGAGTTTTGGGTCAACTTCAAACGATCATAACTCCTAGCTCAAGATTAGTTAGGTGTGCCACAAGATACCTTAGTAAATATCTTTGAATTATCTTTCCAGCGACGCCGAGTTTACTCATTTTCGAGTTTATATGAGTGAGATATGTTTATCAGAATTTGGGTTGTCTAAATAAGGAAAGTCAAAACCAGATTTTAGAAGGGTATTATGGTCTTTTCCTTACCCAATTAAATTAATTCGTTTTTGGTAATTACTTAGGGTTTTAAACTGAATTTGGTCAGTTTACGCACTTAAATATTTCACGCTAGGGGATTTAGAGAAAGAACGCAGGAGGAGATTCTTGCATATTTTTGTTATGTAGACGAATCTAAGTGTTTGGGGAAAGAACCAATCGATACTAGAAGTTTTAGAGTTGAAAAATGACCAAGAAAAATTGGGGATTTCTGGGCAGGGGCCTGGGGCGCCGCGCCAGCCTGAGCGCCCCAAAAGTGTTTCTAAAATTTGTGGCTTGGGGCGTCGTGCCAGCCAACGCACCCCAACTTCAGTTTTAAAGTTTTGCTCCTGTCGCTCCGCGCCACTCAGAGCGCCAGGGACGCCAGGTATTCTACTTCTTCCCACATCTTTCCATACTAGTTCCCTTGAAACGTACCTATGTTTCCTAGTTGATTACTACACTCCAAGGTACGCCTAAACAACATGAAATCATCAATAACATGAGATAATGAGCCTTAAATCCATAATTCAATTCAAGGAAAGTTAAGAGTCAAGTTAAGAGAGATTAAGAGTCAAGTCAAGAGAAGTTCATAGAGTTTTCCAAAAGTCTTTTACAAACGTTTTAACTTTATTTTAAGACTTGCGTTTTGAGTTTAGTAAAGATTGAAGTTCATTTCTTCAAAGAGTATATGAGGACTATGTATCCTCAAAGAGTTTAAAATGTTTTCACATTTAAATAAGAAAGGAAACTGAGATTTTTGAAGAGCCTTTGATCTAGTTTTCAGTAAAGAGTAAATGCTTTCATAATTAAGCAAAGAGGGGAAACTTTGATTTCCAAGAGGAGCCTTTGAGATATGTTTTGAGCAATTATCTCAAACCACAAAAAGAAGTATGTTTTTTAAACATAAGAGCCAGCATTATATTTTGGGATTAGTATTGAGCACCGTTATGGGGGAGAGTTCTGACAACTCCCAGCCCCCATAAACCATGTAGCAACCATGGGTAGAAAAGGGTCATACTTTTTTTAGATGATTACTTAGTATTTTTTAGCATAGACTAGTGGATCCACTTAGTAGTCAGGTTCTATACCCTCGTTAAGGTATAGGACGGCCCTGCCAACGTGGGGTAAAACGTTGTATCATCACAATAGCTCTTAAGTGATGGTTGTCGGTTAGGCAAACTCCCATAGCAGTATTTTGTATTTTTATATACATTTCAGAGTTTACATTGTATCTTTGCATACACACAAAATATTATTGTATTTCCAAATACGCAGATTTGATATCTATGTTTTAAAAGCTTTTCTTTATATTGCACTTGTTTATATTGCTTTATATTGAAATGAGTTCAGTTCAGTTCAGTTGAGACATTTGTTCTTCAGTTCCTCTCAAGCTTATGTCTTATTTAGTATTCCCTTCGCATGCTCATACATTCAATATACTGATGCTAGTTGGCCTGCATATTTTTATTATGCAGATATAGATAACCAGGATCAGCATCCAGCGCTTCGTTGATCTAGTTGAGCACTCCGATTCTTGTGGTGAGCCTCCTTGCTCTCCGGAGGATTCACTTTTATTGCTTTACGTATTTTAGTTCATTAAGTTGTTGTGGTCTTGTCTCGATGTCCATCTCAGTTGTTTAAAGGCCTCATAGACAGTAGTTGATATTAGTTCTTGAGTCTTTCCATTTTAGTTATGTTTAAGACTTGAGTTGCAACTTGGGTCAGTGAATGTTTTTTTAATACATTCTAAGTTTATTATTGAGCAATTCAGTTTAGTTTTTAAAGTATTTATATCATGAGTTTGTCTTCTGCTGAGAAAGTAACCCAGGCCAAGGGTTTTCTTAGGCCCAGCAATGGTTCTCGAGTGTCAGTCCCGCCCAGGGTGTAGGATCGAGGTATGACAAACTTGGTATTAGAGCACAGAGTTCAAGACTCCTAGGGAGTCTATGAAGCCGTGTCTGTAGAGTCCTAGGTATCGGTGTGAAACGGGCCATATCTATAATAAGGAGGTTGCGACACTTAGGAACTATCTCACTTTTTTCATACTCATTTCGTTCGATAGAGTGTATCTCCATAAAAGTGTCTTTCTAACTCGTGCTTGTGCGTTTCTTTCAGAACCTGCCTCTTCGAAGAGCTGTTAGAGGTCGTCCAGCTAGAAAAAATGTTGAACCACAGGAATAAGGGATACCTAATGCACCGGAAGTGCAACCCAAAGGAGAGGTCACCAATGTTTAGTTTTGTGAGGCCATCTGGATGTTGAGCCAAGTTGTGACCAACCAAGCTGGCCAACAGAGAGAGAATTGACAGGAAGTGGCTGATACTTCATGGATCCGTGAGTTCTTGAGGATGAATCCAGCGAGCTTCACAGGTTTAAGTGTTACTGTGAATCCAAAAAATTTTGTTGAAGAGCTTCAGAAGGTTTTTGAGATCATGCATGTTTCTGGTACTTAGAGGGTGGAACTAGTTGCACACCAAATGAAAGGTGTCGCTAGGATATGGTTCGACTAATGGAAGAAGAACCAAGCTGAGGGAGCATCACCTGTAAGTTGGACTTGTTTTGAGGAGGCCTTCTTGGGGCATTTCTTTCCCCGAGAACTGAGAGAGGCTAAGGTACGAGAGTTTCTCACTCTTAAGCAGGAATCTACAAGCGTTCATGAGTATAGTCTGAAGTTCACACAACTTTCCCGCTATGGTCTAGAGATGGTTGTTGACATGAGGAGCAGGATGAGTTTGTTCGTTACTAGATTATCTAATCTAGCAAGAAAGGAAGGCAACGGAGCTTTGCTGATAGGGCATAGTCTTCTTCAGGAGGCTCATAGCTACAGATATTCTATCCATCCGGATTCCACAAAGATGTATCTTTATTTGAGAGAGGTATATTGGTGGAGTAGTATGAAGAAAGGTATGTCTGAGTGTGTTGTTAAATGCCCGAATTGTCAACAAGTTAAAGTAGAGCACCAAAGGCCCAGTGATATGGCTCAGAGTATAGAACTTCTAAAATGGAAGTGGGAGATAATCAATATGCATTTTATCATAGGTTTACCACGGTCTCGCAGACATCATGACTCGATTTGGGTGATTGTAGATCGAATGACTAAATCTGCCCATTTCTTGTCAGTAAAGACTACCCATTCAGCAGAGGATTATGCCAAGTTGTATCTCCAAGAGGTAGTCATACTTCATGGGGTCCCAGTATCGATTATATCAGATAGAGGTGCACAATTTACTGCACAGTTCTGGAAATCTTTTCAGAAAGGCTTGGGTTCAAAGGTGAACTTTAGTACTGCTTTTCATCCTTAGACATATGGTCAAGTAGAGCACACTATTCAGATTCTAGAAGACATGTTGAGGGTCTGTGTGATTGATTTCAAAGGTAATTGGGATGATCATCTACCTCTCATTGAGTTTTCTTATAACAATAGTTACCTCTCTAGTATCTAAATGGCTTCTTATGAAGCTCTCTATGGGAGAAGATGCAGATCTCCTATTGGATGGTTTGAAGTTGGTGAAGCTGGATTGACAGGACCAGACTTAGTTCATCAAGCTATGGAGAAGGTGAAAGTTATTCACGAGAGGTTGAAAAGAGCGCAGAGTCGTCAAATATCCTACACAAATGTTAGGAGAAGGGACTAAGAGTTTCAAGTAGATGATTCGGTTTACTTGAAAGTTTCACCCATGAAGGGCGTTATGAGATTTTGTAAGAAGGGAAAGCTTAGTCCCCGGTATAGTGGTCCTTACCGAATATCCAAGAGGATTGGCAATGTAGCTTATGAGTTAGAGCTACCACAAGAGTTACCAGTAGTTCATCCGGTGTTCCACATATCCATGTTGAAAAAGTGTATGGGCGATCCTTCATTGATCATACGAACTGAAGATATTGGAATCAATGATAGCTTGTCTTATGAGGAGATTCCTGTTCAGCTTCTAGATCGTCAGGTTCGCAGGTTGAGAACAAAAGGGGTAGCATCAGTCAAAGTTCTTTGGAGGATTCAATTTGTTGGGGAAGCCACTTGGGAAGTTGAGGAGGATATGAAGAAGAGATACCCACATCTCTTCGAATTCGGAAAAATTCCAAGTTAAGGTACTAATCATTTTCTTGGTATTTATTTATAAGTTGGCATGTTGTTTTTGCATTTTTCCTTGTTGGGTGTTTGAACTGTATGTTAGATGTTACGCACTTAGCCTACTAAGACTAACCTCATTCAAGGATGAATGTTTCCAAGGGGGAGATATTATAATACCCCGCAACTAGAAATAGCTAGAATTAGAAAGAGTGATTTTTTTGGAAATAATGAAAATCTGGAATTTAACAAAGTTCAGTTAAGAATGAGTTTTGAGTCAACTTCAAATTAGCATAACTACTAGTTCAAGATGAACTAGGTGTGTCACAACATACCGTAGGAAAGATCTTAGAATTATCTTTCCAATGCCGCCGAGTTTGCTCAGTTTCGAGTTCGTATGTGTGAGATATTTCCATTTGAAGTTGGGTTGTCTAGATAAGGAAAGTCAAAATCGAATTTTAGAAGGGTATTATGGTCTTTTCCTTATCCAATTAAATTAATTCATTTTTGGTAATTAGTTAGGGGTCTAAACTGAATTTTTTCAGTTTACGCACTCAAATATTTCACTCTAGGGTTTTTAGAGAAAGAACGCAAGAGGAGATAAGAGGAGAAAGAGCCAAGGTTCATCGTTCTTGAGGATTTTGCTTGTGGATTTCGTCAACAGGTGATTGCTACGAGGTATGTGAGATCACACAACATTGGGTTAGTTCACCCACACGCCAATCATGATTTATTTTAGCGTATTGTCATTCTTGAGATTAGAGGAATTGAATTCATAATTACTATTGTGGAAAGTTTCGTTTGAATCTTGATTGATGAGTTGTTGACAAGTTTCTTGAGTTCAAATTCATGAAATTAGGTGTTGTTTTTGAGTAGATTCTTGAATATTTTGGTTATGTAGTCGAATCTAAGTGCTTGGGGAAAAAACCAATCAAAACTAGAGGTTTTAGAGTTGTAAAACGACCAAGAAAAATCAGGGATTTCTAGGTAGGGGCTTGGGGCGCTGCGCCAGCCAGAGCGCCCTAGAAATGTTTCAGAAATTTGGGGCTTGGGGATCAGCGGCAGCCAGTGCACCCCAACTTCTGTTCTAATATTTTTCTCCTTGCGCCCCGCACCTCTCAGAGCGCCAGGGACACCAAGTCTTCTACTTCTTCCCACATATTTCAGTACTAGTTCCCTTGCAACGTACCTATGTTTCCTAGTTGATTACTACACTCTATGGTACATCTAAACAATATGAAATCATAAATAACATGAGATAATGAGCTTTGAATCCATAATTCAATTCAAGGAAAGTTAAGAGTCAAGTCAAGAGAAGTTCATAGAGTTTTCCAATCGTTTTAACTTTGTTTTAAGACTTGAGTTTCGAGTTGAATAAAAAGTAAAGATTGAAGTTCATTTCTTCAAAGAGCATATGGGGACTATGTATTCCCAAAGATTTTAAAATGTTTTAACATTTAAATAAGAAAGGAAACTGAGATTTCCAAAGAGCCTTTGAGCTAGTTTTCAGTAAAGAGTAAATGCCTTCACAATTAAGCAACAGGGGAAACTTTGATTTCCAAGAGGATCCTTTGAGCCAAGTTTTGAGCAATTATCTCAAACCATAAAAAGAAGTATGTTTTTAAACATAAGAGCCAGTATTATATTTTGAGAGTAGTATTGAGCACCGATATGGGGGAGAGTTCAGACAACTCCCAGCCCCCATAAACCATGTAGCCACAATGGGTAGAAAAGGGTCATACTTTTTAGATGATTACTTAGTGCTTTTTTGCATAGACTAGTAGATCCACTTAGTAGTCAGGTTCTATACCCTCGGCAAGGTATAGGATGGCCCTGGCAGCGTAAGGCAAAATGTTGTATCATTACAATATCTCTTAAGTGATGATTGTCAGTTAAAGAAGCTCCAATAGCAGTATTTTGTATTTTTATATACATTTCAGAGTTTACATTGTATCTATGCATACACACAGAGTATTATTGTATTTCAAAATACGCAGAGTTGATATCCATGTTTTAAAAGCTTTTCTTTATATTGCACTTGTATATACTACTTTATATTGAAATGAGTTCAGTTGAGTTGAGTTGAGACCAGGTTTGTACTTCAGGTCCTTTCAAGCTTATGTCTTGTTTAGTATTCTGCTCGCATGCTCGTACATTCAATGTACTGATGCCAGTTCGCCTACATCTTTTTATAATGCAGATACAAGTAACCAGGATCATTATCCAGTGCTTCATTGATCCAGTTGAGCATTCAGAGTCTCATGGTGAGCCTTCTTGCTTTCTAGAGGATCCCCTTTTATTGCTTTCAGTATTTTAGTTCATTAGGATGTCGTGGGTCTTGTCCCAACGTCCATCTCAGTTGTTTAGAGGCTTCATAGACAGTAGTTGATATTAGTTCTTGATTCTTTCCATTTTAGTTATGTTTGAGACTTGAGTTGCCACTTGAGCCGGTGAATGTTTATTTTAATACATGCTAAGTTTATTATTGAGCAGTTCAGTTTACTTTTTAAAGTATTTATATCATGACTAAGTCTTCTGCTGAGTAAGTAAGCCAGGCCAAGTGCTCGCTTAAGGCCAGCTATGGTTCTTCAGTGCTAGTCCCGTCCAGGGTGTAGGCTCGGGGCGTGACATGGATCACCCTTTAAATGTGGTCTTGATTACTGATCTCCTAGCTGAGGTCTATCAATAGCCGCATGAAGATACCTTGTACTCAACATAGAATGAGCAAGTGCAGTATCAGTACATAACCATAGTGTACTGGTAAGATCACGTGGCTATTCCAGTAAGCACAATATATTTAAACAGTCACAACATAGTAAACAAGTATATACAGAATATAAAATCAGTTATCATCTCGGGAGCAATGCACAATCCATATTCTCAATAACATTTAGATATGGCAACATAATGGTCCTCTCATAGAACCCATACCCAAACTGTTAGTGTGTCGAAACGTGACACCGATCCCAATTAGTATAATAGAACGTGACACCCAATCTAATATATATGTGTCGGAACGAGACACCCAATCTAATTTAGTGTGTCGGAACGTGACATCTGATCCAATCAACATAACTACAATCACAATCACACTCATAATGTACATTCTCATAATCATACAATCAAGTGTTGATTCATGACATATAGTTATTCATTCATACTCATTTACATTAGGTTTGATCAATAGTACTTCATTCACATAAATGCATGCATTACAATGAAGCAATTACCAACATATATCACACAAACATGAAATCAAACCATCACCAACCTCGAAACCAAGTTTGAATCCCCCTAAGGCACTTGAATCTTCCCTTTTTGGATTCTTTCCATTTGCTTTTGGTCTAAAAACAACAAATTAATGCAAGGATCAATATACGAGGCGTAATTACCCGGATTACAATCAACATTATCAACCCTAGGCCAAACCCATGATCCCAATACCCAACTTAGGGCTTTTTCCACCATTAATTACAGGTCAAAACCTTACCACCAAGGATAATCACCCAAGAATCTACGTCCTACGGATCGAAAAATTGATTAGGGGAGCAATAACCTTACCTTTAACCCCAAAAGTCATGGAAAAACTTCAAGAAATAACCTTGGGTCATTCCTTAGCTCTCAATAACGAATGTTGCAGAATAATAACATTTTTGGGTTTTAATCCCGACTTAATTTGCTAGTGGGCTGCTACGGCAGACCTCATCTCGCCACAGCGACCCTATCCTAGAGGGAATAATCCCACCTTGGCGGCTTGCACGGAAACAGAGAATTGGAATTTGAGTTCTAAACTCCCATTTCACAACACACCTTCAACTTATGACATTCAAAAACTACTCGATCACGCAAAGATCAGTTTCGGGAGTTCTACTCGCCGGAATTCTATTTCGTAAAGTCGTACGGGTTCCTTAACGTCTTAGCTATCTACTCATATGATGAAAATCATAATTAGATTGTTCATTCATTACCATATTTCCCTAGACCTCGCATGACTCAGATTTTGTCCAAATCTGGACTAGGCTAGGAATTCCCAAGTCACTACTCAAAAGCTTTTTGGCCCAATTTCATTCTCTATTGGCTTTTCTATAATGACGAAAATAGGTCATTACACTATCAATCACATGACATGAAACAATAATACAAGAAAAAACCAACGCAAAAACATGTCCCACATGATCATAATACAAATATCAGTCCGCTTACGTAACCTCAAACTAATACCTAGTTCTCTCACAAATCACAAACTAAAATCTAATATCATACCAGTCGTGATAACTGAGCCAATCATATATAATCATAACATGTGTGGTATCCAAGACAATCAACAATATCTCTTACTAGTGTGGTACCTGAACCAATCGACAAGCACATCAAGCATGTATAATCACATAACACAACAAGCATGAATAATCAAATAGCACATTGAACCAGACCACTTAAACCCACAAGTTACAATCACAAGTTCATTTCATATGCTTTCTATCATACATTGAACAATATGACACTACAAGCAATAAACATGCATTTATACATAACCCATTATAATATAACCATCACCTAACTCGAATGAAGCCCCTTGGAAGTTGTAAATAGCTAGAGGTTTCCCCTGGCAAAGGGCCTTGGCTTGTTCTTGTCCTAAAATAAACAAAGAATCACAAATGGCCTATTAATTTATCCAGATTACTAACAAATCTCAACCCTAGCCAACATGTGATCATCTTCCCCAACTTAAGGCTCCTTCCCACCACATACCTTTTACACCAAGTTTAATTTTTGGAGTTCTACTTACCTGAATTCGACTATGAGAGGCCTTATGGATTTTTTAATGTCTTGGATATAAGTATTTGTCAGTTAAATCTCAAAAAAATACCTCACCCTTTCACATATTTCCTTAGACCTCACCTATCGTTGATCATATCTAAGGTTGATCTAGCCGAGAATTTCCAAGTTACTATTCAGAAAGTATCTAGGGCCATATTCCTTCCCTATCATTTTCTTACCATCGGAGCACTAAATGAATTTCAGCATGATTTATATTATTTTTCAATCTAGTTACTTTTATTCATTTAGTTCAGGTGTTTGTTTTATTATGTCATATTACATGCTCGTATATTCAATGTACAGATGACATTCGATCTTCATCATTTCATGATGTAAAATCAGGTATTTAGGATCATCAACATGTGTTCCATTGAGATCAAATCATTTGTTTGTCAACTTTGGTGAGGACTCCAGTCTTGTAATATTGTTAGTAGTAGAGCTTTGAGGTCTTGTGGATCTTGTTGGGACACCTTTTAGAAACTAAAGATTTCATAGATAGAAAGTTTTGGATAGTCTTTCAATATTCAGTTTCATATGTTTTATTTTAAAACTTTATGTTCCATATTCAGTATTTTTGGATAGATTGGATATTCAGTAAACTGTTGTAAGCAATTCTTCAGTTTTGATGTTGTATATGGATGAGTTAGTCTTCCACTTAGTAGTCAGTCAAGACAAGGGTTTCTTCGGGAGCAGCAACGATTCTCGAGTGTCGTCCTTTTCCAAGGAGTAAGCTCAGGATGTGACAATTTTTGTATTGTTTGTTCTTAGAAGATTGAGTTGAGTTCACGGGGACTCAAGTTTATCTAATGTCTAAACTTCTCCTTATTTTATATAATAGATTTGGTTTTTCTTAATTGGTGTTGGATTTGTTTCGGGTTTAGTTGGTTCTCCCACCAGTTTGATTAGTGTTTGTGTCACTCATTGCAGTTGAGATCGTGACAAGTACTAATAATTAAGATAAAAAAAATATACTAGTTTACATATATGAGGAAACTAAATTAATTTTAAAAATATTTATTTAACCAAATAGTTATCAAAATGAGATATAAGTCAGTCAAAATTGATTGTCAATGATATGGATTGCATAAATCTAATTTTTATTTAAACTCTAAATATAAGTGCAAAAGTTGATTAATTTTATTTTCCAACTTCCAAAGAATTACTGACTAGTTGCATTTAATATTTTATTTACCCACTTCTTTTAGATTAAAAATTTAATGATTGAATTCACTTGGTAAGTTGGTATACCACCTATGTCTTATAAATATTAAGTATTGTTTTTGAATCAAAATACAAAATAAAAATATTATCATTGAGATTTGAGATATAGTTAAGTTGTATAGAAGATGAAGAAGGAATCAACCATTGTATTCACTCTTTTTTGGGTGTTCAGTTTGCTCGGTTAAGTTTCTTTTCCTCTACCCCTCCCCTTCTCTCTCCCTCTCCCTCTATCCCTCTCATTTATTTCCTCTTATATGATATGTCAATAAAAAAAAAATTATACACATACAGACTAACATATGCCACATACATACACATGTATATGGAAAAGGTTAACAGTTTTTATTTGTATTACATTTGTTATATGTTTACCTATTGATCCACATTATTATCTTTTTTCTGAAATATATTTTCTCCCAATAATTTTCATCATAGAAGAATGAATCTGATGTGATTGATTTAGTGGAATATCAAGTAACATTATTTTTGGGTATTTTTAATTATTTAAGGGTATAATTAGATCTATTTAATTTATTACCACTGTATGCATCAGACTATTACAGAGAATACATAAGTTCTAATTTAATAGTTTAGGGTAAATTTAGATATTTTGATTGACTATATGACTCAATCAAGGCAATTGTCATATCCAAATCTAGCATAGCCATACAAATATTATGAAATATTTTAAAACTTCATTTTTTGTTTAACATAGTTCCTAGCTAACTTCACACGTATAAAATGCAATATAAGAAATATATATTTCTTCATTTGCTATACATTTAAAGATTACAAAATCAACTATGATCAAGAGAACATATCAATATTGATTGGCTGACCTTCATTATAAAAATAGTTGTAATAATTTGAAGAAATTATATATGTTTTATTTCTATGTATTGTCAATGAATTTACTTGAACTAATGACATTAACATTTATTTTATATTTTTGATATAGGTTCACAATCATGCATGGCATTGGAAAAGGATAAAACATGTCAAACAACAAAAGATTGTGCTCATGCATCTTGTCGAATTGGAATTCCGATATGTATTGAGGGAATTTGTGGATGTACTGATGGAATAAGGAGGAATGCTTTGTTCAAGAAAGACAATATTTATATGGGTAGATGTTCTTGTGGATGTAAACCACATTGTGTCCTAGGATTTTGCACATGTCCTTGTTGTTGAAAGCCAAAATTAAGACAAGATTGATGTTAAGATAATACTTTATCTTATTATAATAAATAATTTGCGAATATTTTATCTTATTATAAGAAAGAATAGTGTGCCAATTCAATATTTTCACTTCCTTCATCCAATTCATACAAGGATAAATCTATTGTGGTAGTTATGAGCACATGTGAATTTATTGTTGCACATATAGTAAGAATTAATGGGAAATGAAGGGAAGATGAAAAGAGGAATTTGAAAGGTTTTCTTATGCTTCAATAAGAAAAAAAGATTTTTTCCCTCATAGGTAGTGGAAAGGAAAGTTCAAGTGTTTAAATAAAGAAGCAATTCTACTAATTATTAAAAGGGTTGGAAACAGGGACCCCATCGCGCTGTCGTCGTCGTCACTCTCTTTGCCCGACTTTGGCTTTGGCTTTGGAAAATGATCGATCGAGAGATTATTTTTGGACAAAGTTTTTTTTAATTATTTATTCAATTAATTAAATTAAATGACCAAAACCTTCTTAATTATTTACATAATTAGCCAAAACAACCCAACCCGACTCGCATCTACCCGACCCGTGTTTAAAACATATTTCTCGTTTTATTTGAATTTCCCACCATTGGAAATAATGGTTCTGAAAGTTTGTAACTTTCAGGAACACCCATGGACGTTTTGAAGGGTAACAAACATTGATGAAGGGTCGTGTGGTTTTTGAAAGGTTTCAAGTTTTCGGAACCAATGCTTCTTGGCTATAAATACCTCGGACTTTTCACTTACGGAATTTCTGAACTTCTTCTTCTTCTTTTGCACAAATTCATTTTTTCTGTACTTTACTGTCATTGAGTGGATTGCTAACACCATTTTTTGGGTATCAATATACTGGTGAATAGAATCATTCTATCCTGGAAGGATATATTTCAATTCAAACCTCGGATACTGTAGGCAGACACTGTTCATTCAGTGGGCTCGATTTTCTTTCCGTTTTGTTTCATACAATTGTTATAGATTCTTGTACCTTTTACAATCACTAGTTTCTGTTAATTGATTTCTTTTCTTCATTACATGGTTTAAACTTTGGAATTTACTGTTTCGGCAAAGGTTTTTTAATCATCAGTATTGATTTTAAATAGAAATTGCATAACAATCATAAGGAAATAAATGGTTTATTTGTAAATATATATTTGTGGGTGGTGACAAAGACTTTCGTTGTTTTATACTCCTATTAAGTTTGATATTTTATTTATTTCCTACTGAATCAGTTGTATCGGTTTTTGTTTATCATAAATGACAATTGATAGTGCTACGACTTCAGTGGTTGTTGCTGCACAAACCTGAACAGATGTACCACAAGCAGACAAATCGGAAAAAAATTCTGGTGTGAATTTCAAAGAATGGTGACAATGGGTATTTTTCTGGCTTACCACAACTAGTCTGCAGAAATTTACCAATAAAGAAATTCCAATGCATGTTGCTGATATGTCAAACAGAGAAAAATTCTTGATTATTGAAGCATGGAAACAGGTAGACTTATTTTGTAAGGGCTACATTTTAAGTGCTTTAGAGGATGACTTATATAATGTTTTCAGCACATTGACAACTTCGAAATAATTGTGGAATGCACTTGAGAAAAAATATAAGACAGAAGATGCATGCGTGTAGAAGTTTGTGGACGAAAAGTTTTTAGACTATAAGATGACAGATTGCAAAACTGTTGGATCACAAGAATAAAAGTTTCAACTTATTTTCCATGTTCTTATTGTTGGGGATATGGTAGTGAATACAGCTTTTCAAGTGGCTGCAATGATTGAGAAGTTACCTCCTTCGAGGAACGACTTCAAGAATTATTTACAACACAAACGCAAGGAAATGAAGCTTGAAGATCTTGTGATTCAGCTCTAGATTGAGGAAGATAACAAGACCACCAAAAAGAAGTCTCGTGGATGCTCGAAAATAATGGGAGTTAGTATTATTGAAGAAGCTCCCACCAAAGGCAAAAAAAAGAAAGAAGTCCAATGGACAGAAGTCATAGTAGGCCAAGAAGGAATTCAGGGGAAGATGTTACAATTGTGGTAAGGCTGGTCACAAGTCTTCTGACTGTTGTGCTCCAAGAAAGGACAAGGAAAAAGGAAAAAGGAAAAAGTCAAACGAACAGGTAAACCAAGTCATGCCTAGGATTATATCAAAGTCAGTCATATCCAAGATAACCAAATTATCCCAAGTTTGGAAACCCATAAACATAGCAGGACAAACACGATAAATATGGGTGACTATGACAGACTCTCCAACTGGGGTAGAAACATGGATGGGGGCATCAAGTATAGCGCAAACCGCACCAAATACTAAGGCACAGTGAACTAACATGTAAGAAAAGGTAGAACCTCGATCAAACAACACATTAGCCATCCGGACACAGAAAAGAATAGTACATGTGATCACTACATCAGATGTCTCCGCCTCGGTCTTGCCTGGAAAGGCATAAATCTGAGCCCTGTCATCTTGATAGGCAACCTCCTTGCCTAGATGCACTGCTCCCCTGCCTGAATTACCATTTCCCAGGCCACCATGGCCTCGTTGATTTCCCCCTCGCCCTCCTTGTGGACGTCCTATGCCATTACTACTGCTGCCTGCTGGTACCACTACTCTGGCCTGCTGAGTCACGGGGTTAGACAGGTGCGGATAGGGATAATCTCTCATCATATGTCCAGGTTCTCCACAATTGTAACATACTTAATTACTTAACCAAGTAAGCATCGCTGCTATTGGAGCAATAGTATCATGATCCTCCTTGATATGCACTCAATCTAGGAATTTGTAGTAGAAATTCTAACCTCAATTGTCTCAACATAATTTCATCATTTACTAAGATACCCATACATGTTACAAAAACAATACTTAATGCATTTTCCAAAGTAATGGTGTTCATTATCTAGCCCTTCCTTACAAAACTTCTTGAATGTTGTCACCTTGGCAAAGTCTTCTAACTTCACCCCCTTCTACCTCCGTCACAAAATCAACCACTTCCAGAAAAGATTTTGCTGAAGCAGCCACCTATAAGCTTGAATCTGTAAATCTGACCTTAATCACTTCACAAAGCAACGAATTTTCTCTTATAGGCTGAACCAAGGTGGAGTACCTTATTTGGATAAAACACAAAATTTGGCCTTATAGGCTGCAACAAATCTATTATGTTGCTCTGTATTCAAGAACTCATCTCTCCTAATATCCCTCAGTACTACCAAAAAGTCTCATGCTTACGTTACTGTTATTGATGGTTTGATTATCTTGTTTATTGTATATACTTCTCCAGAAAGAAAGCTATAAAATGTTTCCCAAGTCATTAATAGTGCATTTACTAGTCGGTACTCAACATGAGACCACCACCATATTTTGGCATCTCCCTTGAACCGGTATATCATAAACTCAACACTAAATCACTCAACCTTATCCATCTTATGAAGCAGCTCATGACAATCAACAAGAAAAATCATAAGAATATTCAAATTCAACCACCATTAAGAATGAAGGTTTCAACCTTAAGAACATAATCAAAAAGCCTCATGTTTGTCACTAGTCATTACATGCCCACATTGAATCGGGGAAGCATGCTTATTTGGACAGACGCATCTTCTCTTGCTAGTGTTGCTGTTACCACTTCTGTTGCTCTAGTTCTGACCATAGAGTGAAGGAGGAAATATACTAATTTGTATCACCTAGATACCAATTGGAATGAAGTCATAGCACGAAAGCAGTAGAAACAAAGAGATTTCCTAAAGTCCTATAGCCTCTCGAAAAAGTAAAGACATCTCCATACCGTTCCACAGACTCTACTAGACTCGTTTTAGTACAATGAAATCATTGAACCTAGGGGTCTGATACCAACTTTGTCACGACCCGTATCATCATGAGTGGCACCCATACTAACCCTCCGGTGGGAGAACCATAACTATAACCCAACTAAGCAACTTAACAAAACACTAAACATTTAAAGCTACGGAAACAGGTTTAAATAACTAATTTATTAATACGGAGTTCCCATAAACTCTGAAGTCTTAACAAGAAACTAATGAACTAATACTAATGTGGAAGTTAACCCCTATAACTGAAAGTCTTTGTACCAAAACATCTAAACTGCAACAAGTCTAAGAAAAAGGGGTACAACCCCAACTAACATAAGAATATTTAAAATATTCTAAGTGCAAAAAGAAATAGACTAAACAAAGGAAGGACTCCATGGCAGCTTGAAAGAGCTGGCTCACCCTTGAAATCCGGCCTCGATCACTGATCTCCTACCTGAGGTCTGTCAATAGCCACCTGAAGAGGCCCTGTACTCAACAAAGAATGAGCAAGTGCAGTATTAGTACACAATCACAGTGTACTGGTAGGATCACACGGCTATTCTAGTAAGAACAATATATAAAAGCAGTCACAACATAGTAAACACGTATATACATAATATAAAATCAGTTATCATCTCAGGACCAATGTACGATCCACATTCTCAATAACATTTAGATATGTCAACATAATGGTCCTCTCATGGAACCCATACCCAAACTGTTAGTCTGCTGGAACGTGACACTCGATCCCAATTAGTGTGTCAAAACATGACACCCGATCGAATGTATGTGTCAGAACGTAACACCCGATCCAATATATATGCGTCGGAACGTGACACCCAATCCTAGTTAGTGTGTCGGAACGTGACACCCAATCCTAGTTAGTGTGTCGGAATGTGGCACCCGATCCAATCAACATAATAACAATCGCAATCACACTCATAATGTACATTCTCATAATTATACAATGAACTGTTGATTCGTGGAATATAGTTATTCATTCATACTCATTTACATTAGGTTTGATCAATAGTACTCCATTCACATGCATGTATTACAATGAAGCAATTAACAACATATATCACACAACCATAAAATTAAACCATCACCTACCTCGAAACCAAGTTTGAATCCCCCTAAGGCACTTGAATCTTCCCTTTTTGGAATCTTTCCATTTGCTCGTTGTCTAAAAACAACAAATTAATGCAAGGATCATATACGAGGCCTAATTAGTCGGATTACAATCAACATTATCAACACTAGGCCAAACCCATGATCCCAATACCCAACTTAGGGCTTTTTCCACCATTAATTACGACTCAAAACCTTCCCCTAAGGAAAATTACCCAAGAATCTACGTTCTATGGATCGAAATATGGATTAAGGGAGTAAAAACCTTATCTTTAGCACCAAAAGTTGTGGAAAACTTTGAAGAAAAACCTTGGGTCGTTCCTTAGCTCTAAAGAACGAATGTTGCAGAATAATAACATTTTTTGGGTTTTAATACCAACTTAATTCGCGGCTGGGCCGCTATGGTGGACCCCATCCTGCCACAGAGGCCCCGCCCTGGCAGGAATAATCTCGCCATGGCGGCTTGCACAGATACAGAGAGTCAGAATTTGAGTCCCAACCTCCCATTTCACAACACACCTTCAACTCATGACATTCAAAAACAACCCGATCACGCTAAGATCAGTTTCAGGTGTTCTACTCGCCAGAATTTGATTTCGTAAAGTCGTACGGGTTCCTTAACGTCTTAGCTATCTACTCATATGATGAAAATCATAATTAGATCGTTCATTCATTACCATATTTCCCTAGACCTCGCATGACTCAGATTTTGTCCAAGTCTGGACTAGGCTAGGAATTTGTAAGTCACTACTCAAAAGTTTTCTGGCCCAATTTCTTTACCTATTGGCTATTCTATAACAATGGAAATAGGTCATTACACTATCAATCACATGACATGAAACAACACTACAAGAACAAACCAATGCATAAACATGTCCCACATGATTATAATATAATATCAGTCCGCCTACGTAACTTCAAACTCTTGACTAGTTCTCTCACAAAACACAAACCCAAATCTAATATCATACTAGTCGTGATATCAGATCCAACCATATATAATCATACCATGTGTGGTATCCAAGCCAATCAACAATATTTTTTACAAACGTGGTACCCGAACCAACCGACAAGCCCATCAAGCATGTATAATCACATCACACAACAAGCATGAATAATCAAATAACATAGTGAACCAGACCACTTAAATCCACAAATTGCAATCACAAGTTCATTTCATATGCTTGCTATCATACATTGAACAATATGACACTACAAGCAATAAACATGCATTTATACATAACCCATTAGAATAGAACCATCACCTAACTCGAATGAAGCCCCTTGAAAGTTTTAAAGAACTAGAGTTTTTCCCTCGCAAAGGACCTTGGTTTATTCTTGGCCTAGAATAAACAAAGAATCACAAATGGCCTATTAATTTAGCCAGATCACTAACAAATCCCAACCCCGGCCAACATGTGATCACCTTCCCCAACTTAAGGCTCTTTCCCACCACATAACTTTTTCACCAATTTCAATTTTTGGAGTTCTACGTACTTGAATTCGATTCTGAAAGGCCTTATGGATTTCTTAATGCCTTGGATATAAGTATATGTCAGTTATATCTTGACAAATGACCTCACAGTTTCACATTTGTCCTTAAACCTCACCTATCGTGGATCATATCTAAGGCTGGTCTAGCCAAGAATTTTCAAGTTACTATTCGGAAAGTATTTGGTGCCAAATTCCCTCCCTATCATTTTCTTATCTTTAATTTTTAACACAATATATATATCCTTACCATCGGAGCACTAAATGAATTTCAACATGATTTATATTATTTTTCAATTTAGTTACCTTTAGTCTTTTAGTTCAGGTGTTTGTTTTATTATGTCATATTACATGTTTGTATATTCAATGTACTGATGACATTCGATCTACGTCATTTCATGATGTAGAATCACGTATTTAGGAACATCAAGATGTGTTCCATTAAGATCAAATCATCCGTTCGTCAACTTTTGGTGAGGCCACCTTGCTTTCAAAGGACTCTAGTCTTGTAATATTGTTAGTAGTAGGACTTTGAGGTCTAGTGGATCTTGTTTTGATACCTTTTAGACAGTAAAGGTTTCATAGATAGAAAGTTTTGGAGAGTCTTTCAATATCCAATTTCATATGTTTTATTTTAAAACATTATGTTTCATATTCAGTACTTTTGGATAGTTTGGAGATTCGGTAAACTGTTGTAAGCAATTCTTCAGTTTTGATGTTGTTTATGCATGAGTTAGTCTTCTACTTAGTAGTTAGTCAAGGTTGTTCGGAACTAGTAACGATTCTCAAGTGTCATCCATGTCCATGGGGTAGGCTCAGGGTGTGACAATTTCCGTATTGTTTGTTCTTATATGATTGTGTTGAGTTCATGGGGACTCAAGTTTTTCTAATCTCTAAACTGCTCCTTATTTTATATAATAGATTTGGTTTTTCTTAATAGGTGTTGGATTGGTTTCAGGTTTAGTTGGTTCTCCCACCAGTTTGTTTAGTGTTTGTGTCACTCACTGCAGTTGAGGTCGTGACAAGTACTAATAAATAAGATAAAAATTTAATACTAGTTCATATAAGGAAAATAAATTAATTTTCAAAATATTTATTTAACCAAATAGTTATCAAAATGAGATATTAGTCAGTCAAAATTGACTGTCAACGATACGGATTGCATAAATCTAAGTCTTATTTAAACTCTAAATTTAAGTGTAAAAGTTGATTAATATTATATTCCAACTTCCAAAGAATATTTGACTAGTTGCATTTAATTTTTAATTTACCCACTACTTTTAGATTAATATTTTAATGATTGAATTCACTTGGTAAGTTGGTATACCGCCTATGTCTTATAAATATTAAGTCTTGTTTTTTAATCAATATACAAAATAAAAATAAAATCATTAAGATTTGAGATACAGTTCAATTGTATAGAAGATGAAGAAGGAATCAACCATTGTATTCACTCTTCTTTGTGTGTTCATTTTGCTCGTTTAATTCCTTTTCCTCTTCCCCTCCCCTTCTCTCTCCTTCTCCCTCTATCCCTCTCACTTATTTCCTCTTATATGATATGTCAATAATTTTTTTCTTTATACACATACAGACTTATATATGCTACATACATACACATATGTATATGGAAAAGGTTACATTTTTTATTTGTATTACATTTGTTATATGTTTACCTATTGATCCATATTATTATTATCTATTTTCTCTAATATATTTTCTCCCAATAACAATTTTTTTCATCATAGAAAAATGAATCTGATTTGATTGATTTAGTGGAACCCAAGTAACAGTATTTTTAGGTATTTTTAACTATTTAAGGGTATATTTAAATCTATTTAATTTATCGCCAGTATATGCATCACACTACTACAGAGAATACATAAGTACTAATTCAATAGTTTAGGGTAAATTTAGTTATTTTGATTGACTATATGACTCCACCAAGGCAATTGTCGTTAGCCAAATCTAGCATAGCCAAACAAATATTATGATATATTTTAAAACTTCATTTTTCTGTTAAACATAGTTCCTAACTAAATTCAGACGTATAAAATTCAATATAAGAAATATATATTTCTTCATTTGATATACATTTAAAGATTACAAAATCAACTATGATCAAGAGATCATATCGATATTGATTGGTTGACCTTCATTATAAAAATAGGTGTAGTAATTTGAAGAAATTATATATGTTTGATTTCTGTGTATTGTCATTGAATTTACTTGAAGTAATAACATTAACATTTACTTGTACTTTTGATATAGGTTCATAATCATGTATGGCATTGGAAATGGATAAAACGTGTCAAACAACAAAAGATTGTGATCGTGCATCTTGTCGACTTGGAATTCCAATTTGTATTAAGGGAATTTGTGGATGTACTGACGGAATAAGGAGGAATGTTTTGTTCAAGAAAGACAATATTTATATGGGTAGATATTCTTGTGGATGTAAGTCACATTGTGTCCTATGATTTTGCATATGTCCTTGTTGTGGAAAGCCAAAATTAAGACATGATTGATGTTAAGATCATACTTTATCTTATTATAACGAAAACTTAGAGAATATTTTATCTTAATATAAGAAATAATAGTGTGCCAATTCAATATTTTCACTTCCTTCATCCAATTCATACAAGGATAAATATATTGTGGTAGTTATGAGCACATGTTAATTTATTGTTAGGCATATAGAAAGAATTAATGGGAAATGAAGGGAAGATGAAAAGAGGAATTTGAAAGGTTTTCTTATGGTTCTATAACATTTCGCAAATTGAAAGAAACTAGAAAGAACAGGAATTAGAAAGAGTGATTTTTTGAAATAATAAAAAACTGGAAAATTGGTTAAGTTAAGTTAAGTTTGTGTTTTTGGTCAACTTCAAACGACCATAACTCCTAGCTCGGGATGAGTTAGGTGTGTTACCAGATATCTTAGGAAAGAATTCTGGAATAATCTTTCCAACACTGTCGAGTGTACGTGATTCCGAGTTCGTATGAGTGAGTTATGCCCATTGGAAGTTGGGTTGTTCAAATAAGGAAAGTACAATCTGGATTTTTGAAGGGCATTATGGTCTTTTCACCATCCAATTAAGTTAATTCGTTTTTAGCAATTAAAATGTGGTCTAAACTGAATTGGTTCAGTTTAGACAATTGGAAATTTACGCTAGGGTTTTTGGTGAGAGAACGGTAGAGGAGAAAAGAGGAGAAAGAGCAAAGTTCATCGTCCTTGAAGGTTTAGCTTGTGGATTTCAACAAGGGTAGATCCCTAAAGAGGTATGTGAGTCTTTCATAGCGTTGGGTTCGTTCACCCACATACCAATCATGTTTATTTCAGCGAAGTTTGTTCTAGAAAGTTGAAAGTTGATGAATCTAGAATGGTGTTCTTGAAATTGGCCTTTGTTCTTGAGTTAGGTTGAGATTGAGGAGTTCCTTCAGGTTAAAATGTTGTTTTCTTGAGTTGTTTGAGTTAGATTCTTGTGTATACATACTGAGTATCTGAATCAAAAGGAAATTTGAGAAAAAGAACTGAGCTTAGGCGAATTGAGGTTAGGAAACGAAGAAGGAACAAGTCGGGCAGAAACTGGGTACCAGGTCCGCATCGTGGACCTATTCCTCAGAAGTGTAAATTTCTCTTCGCGTTGCGGAGAGGACACGGACCTCTCTGCCTCAAAAATTATTTTACAAATGTTCATAAAGTTTTCCAAAAGTCTTTTACAAATGTTTTAACTTTGTTTTAAGACTTGATTTTTGAGTTGAGTAAAGAGTAAAGTTTGAAGTGCATTTCTTCAAAAGAGTATATCGGGACTATGTATTCCCAAAGAGTAAATGTTTTCACATTTAAACAAGAAAGGAAACTGAGATTTCCAAAAGAGCCTTTGAGCTAGTTTTCATTAAAGAGTAAGAGTAAAGGTCATTCTTCAAAGATTATACGGGAACTAAGTATTCCCAAGATTTAAAATGTTTTCACTTTTGAGAAAGAAAGGAAACTGAGATTTCCAAGAGAGCTTTTAAGCTAAGTTTTTGAGTAATTATCTCAAACCAAAGTAAGAGTTTTGTTTTTACAAACATATGAGATAAAGTATATTTTGGGAATAGTATTGAGCACCGATATGGGGACTAGCTTAAGTTCAGATAACTCACGTCTCCATAAACCATGTAGCCATCATGGGTAGTAAAGGATCATACTTTTTAGATGACTCCTTAAGATGGTTTTAGCATAGACTAGTGGATCCACTAGGTTAAGGTGTTCTATATGACGGCAAAGTATAGAACAGTTCTGGCAGCATGGGCAAGATGTTGTATTACCACTTAGGCTCATAATGGTGGTTTTTGGTTAGAGAATCTCCCACAGAAACTATATTACTTTATTATATGATTAAAGTTGAGTTTGTTAATGCATTTTCTTTAAAAAAAACTAAGTTATTTTCTACTATTTTAAAGGCTTTCTATATATTGCATGTGTTTTATTGCTTTATATTGAGTTAAGTTATTCAGGAGTTGAATAAAGCCAAGGTAAGTGTTTCTTTCAGATTCTTTTCAAGCTTAAGTTATGTTTAGCATTCCAACTCGCATAATCGTACATTCAATGTATTGATGCCAGTTGGCCTGCATCTTATTATGATGCAAACGCAGGTAACGAGGATCAACATCCAGCACCTCGTTGATCCAGTTGAGCACTCAGAATCAGTTGGTGAGCCTCTTAACTTTTTGAAGGATCCATTTATTGCTTTCAGTATTTTAGTTCATTAGGATGTCGTAGTCTTGTCCTGACGTCCATCTCAGTTGTTTAGAGGTTTCGTAGATAGAGTTAGTGATGTTAGTTAATGAGTCTTTACTTTTACTTTTCAGTTAAGTTGAGACTTTAGTTGGCACTTTGGCAGTGAATGTTATTATAATACATTCTAAGTTATATTTTAAGCAATACAGTTTACTTCTTTTAAAAGTATTTATCTTGAGTAAAGTCTTCCGCTGGGTAAATAAGCCAGGCCAAGGGTTCGCTTGGGGCCAGTAATGGTTCTCGAGTACCGGCAACATCCAGGGTGTAGGCTTGGGGCATGACAAAGTTGGTATCAAAGCACAGAGTTCAAGAGTCCTAGGGAGTCTATGAAGTCGTGTCTGTAGAGTCTTGGTTATCGGTGTGAAGCGCGCCACATCTTCAATTAGGAGGCTGCAATAGTTAGGAACTATCTCACTTCTCTCACACTCATGTCGTGCGATAGAGTTTATATCTATAAAGTTTCTTTCTAACTCGTGCTTGCGCGTAACCGATTATGAGTTGGGCTTGTTTTGAGGAGGCCTTCTTGGGGTGTTTCTTTCCCTGTGAGCTAAGAGAAGCAAAGGTAAGAGAGTTCCTCCCTCTTAAGAAGGAATCTATAAGTGTTCATGAGTACAGTATGAAGTCTACCCAACTTTCCCGTTATGCTCTGGAGATGGTTGCGGATATGAGAACTAGGATGAGTCTATTTGTTGCTGGGTTGTCTCGTCGGTCAAGTAAGGAAGGTAAGGCAGCCATGCTAATAGGTGACATGGACATAGCAAGGCTGATGATCCATGTGCAACAAGTTGTAGAGGACAAACAGAAAGATAGAGAAGAGTTTAAGAATAAGAGGGCTAAGACATCGGGGAATGAATCCGGGAAGCAAAAGAGTAATATGAACCAATCTTCTTTCCAACATAAGCATAAAGGACCTGCTCCATCATCTGCTAGTGCACCTCCACAAAGAACAAATGTAAGTACAATAGTCAGAATTCTCAGAACTTCAGAGCTAGACCTGCGGATTCGCAAGGTAGTAAGGCACAAGTGGGTAATAAGACTCTTACATATGCTAAGTGTGCTAGGAGCCACTAAGGGATGTGTCGTGATGACTCCACTAGTTTCTTCAAGTGTGGCCAGAACGGTCATTTTATGAGAGAGTGTCCTAAAAGCAGATAGAGTAATGGTAATGGGGGCAATAGAGCTCAGTCTTCTTCAGTTGCTACACTAGATAGAGTTGTATCTATATGAGCTACTTCAAGGGTAGGCAGAGAAGGAAACCGTCTTTATTCTATCGCTAGTCACCGAGAGGAAGAGGATTCGCCAGATGTTGTCACTGGTATAATCCAAGTCTTCAAATTTGATGTTCTTCCTGAGCAACTTCTTAAGCCTTCAGTGTTTCTACACTTGATGGTGAGTCTATTCTAGCAGAAAGAGTCTATCTTGATTATTCCCTTTTCGTCAATCACAAGAGAACCATGGTTGATTTAGTTGAGTTAGAAATGTTAGATTTTGATGTCATTCTAGGTATGGACTGGCTTCATGCCTGTTATGCATCAATAGATTGTAGATCTCGAGTAGTCAAGTTCCAGTTTCCAGTGAACCAGTTATAGAATTGAAGAGCAGTTCAGCAGTGCCTAAGGGTCATTTTATTTCGTACCTTAAGGCGAGAAAGTTAGTTTCCAAGGGGTGTGTCTATCACTTAGTCCGAGTTAATGACTGTAGTGTTGAGATACCTCATATTCAGTCAGTTTCAGTGGTAAAAGAGTTTCCAGAAGTCTTTCCAGATGATCTTCCCCTAGTCCCTCCTAAGAGAGAAATAGACTTCAGTATAGATACTATTCTTGATACTCATCCTATCTCTATTCCACCTTATAGAATGGCACCAGCAGAGTTAAAAGAGCAGTTGAAAGATCTTTTAGAGAAGGATTTCATTCGACCAAGTATCTCACCTTGGGGTGCTCCGGTCCCATTTGTGAGAATGAAATATGGTTCCTTTAGGATATGTATAGATTACCGTCAGTTGAACAAGGTTACCATCAAGAATAATATCATATCCCAAGGATTGATGATCTTTTCGATCAGCTTTAGGGTGCTACTTGTTTCTCTAAGATAGACCTCAGATCTGGCTACCATTAGTTTAAAGTAAGGTAATGTCATATTCCCAAGACAGCATTCAGGACCCGTTATAGTCATTATGAGTTCTTACTTATGTCCTTTGGTTTTACCAATGCACCTGCAACATTCATGGACCTTATGAATAGAGTTTTCAAACCTTATTTAGATATGTTTGTTATCGTCTTCATTGATGACATACTAATCTATTGAAGGAATGAAGAAGATCATGCTAGTCATCTCAGAACAATTCTTCAGACCTTGAAAGATAAGGAGTTATATGCTAAGTTCTCTAACTGTGAGTTTTGGCTTGAGTCTGTGGCGTTCTTGGGCCATATAGTTTTCGGTGATGGAATTAGAGTTGATACCCAAAAGATGGAGGAAGTACAGAATTGGCCTAGACCCACATCTCCAACTAATATTAGGATTTTCTTGGGTTTGGCTAGCTATTATAGAAGGTTCGTAAAGGGGTTCTCATCCGTTTCATCCCCTTTGACCAAGTTAACTCAGAAGACAATTAAGTTTCAATGGTCTGAAGCTTGTGAGAAAAGCTTTCAGGAATTGAAAAAGAGGTTAACTACAACCCCAGTTTTGACCTTACCAGAAAGTACTCAAGGTTTTGTGGTATATTTTGATGCATCTAGAGTTGGCTTGGGTTGCATATTAATGTAGAATGGTAAGGTTATAGCTTATGCCTCCAGATAGTTAAAGGTTTATGAGAAGAATTACCCAACCCATGATCTAGAATTGACTTCTATAGTATTTGCTTTAAAAATATGAAGCCATTATCTTTATGGTGTTCATATGGATTTGTTAACCGATCACAAGAAGTCTTCGGTAAGTGTTTACTCAGAAAGAGCTTAATCTCAAACAAAGGAGGTGGTTAGAATTACCCAAGGATTATGACATGAGTATTCTTTATCACCTAGGTAAGGCTAATGTTGTTAATGATGCCTTGAGCAGGTTATCTATGGGTAGTACTGCCCATTTTGAGGAAGATAAGAAAGAGTTAGCAAAAGAGATGCATAGACTTGCCCGACTAGGAGTTCGACTAATGGATTCCACAGAAGGAGGAGTAGTGGTGATGAATGGGGTTGAATCATCATTAGTGCCAGAAGTAAAAGATGAGCAAGACCAAGATCCTTTATTGCTTGAATTAAAGGCAAGTGTTCATAAGCAAAAAGTAATGGCTTGTGAGCAAGGAGGAGATAGTGTTTTGAGGTATCAAGATGGATTGTGTGATTGATTTCAAGGGTAATTGGGATGATCACCTACCTCTCATTGAGTTGCTTGCAACAATAGTTGCCATTCTAGCATCCAGATAGTTCCTTACAAAGCTCTTTATGGGATAAGATGCAAATCTTTTATTGGATGGTTTGAATTTGGTGAAGCTGGGTTGATAGGACCAGACTTAGTTCATCAAGCTATGGAGAAAGTAAAAGTGGTTCAAGAGAGGTTGAAAATGGCGCAAAGTCGTCAGAAATCATACACTGATGTTAGGAGAAGGGAGTGCGAGTTCGAAGTAGATGATTGAGTTTACTTGAAAGTTTCACCTATGAAGGGTGCTATGAGATTTGGTAAGAAGGGGAAATTTAGTCCCCAGTATATTGGTCCCTACAGAATATCCAAGAGGATTGGCAATATAGCTTATGAGTTAGAACTACCACAAGAATTAGCAGCGGTCCATCTGGTACTTCACATCTCCATGTTGAAAAAGTGCATGGGCGATCATTCATTTATTATACCAACTGAAGATATTGGGATCAAGGATAGCTTGTCTTATGAAGAGATCTTGTTCAGATTCTAGATCGCCAAGTTCGCAAGTTGAGAACAAAAGAGGTAGCATCAGGCAAAGTTCTTTGGAGGAATCAGTTTGTTGTGGAAGCTACTTGGGAAGCTGAGGAAGATATGAAGAAGAGATATCCACATCTCTTCGAATCCGAAGAAATTCCAAATTAAGGTACTAATCCTTTTCTTGGATCTTATTTATAAGATTAGCATGTTATAATTGCATTACTTGTTAGGTGTTTGAGCTGAATGTTAAATGTTACACTCTTAGCCTACTAAGAGTAATCTCATTCGAGGATGAATGTTCCCAAGGGGAAGATATTGTAACATCTCACAAATTGAAAGAAACTAGAAAGAACTGAATTAGAAAGAGTGATTTTTGGAAATAGTGATTTTAGGGTCAAATTCTATTGACCATAACTCCTAGCTCAAGATTAGTTAGGTGTGTTTTGAGATATCGTAGGAAAGAATCCTGGAATAATCTTTACAACGCCGTTGAGTTTGCGCAATTTGGAGTTCGTACGAGTGAGTTATGCCCATTGGAAGTTGGGTTGTACAAATAAGGAAACTCCAATCTGAATTTTTGAAGGGCATTATGGTCTTTTCACCACCCAATTAAGTTAATTCGTTTTTAGCAACTAAATTGGGGTCTAAACGGAATTGGTTCAGTGTAGACAATTAGAAATTTATGCTAGGGTTTTTGAAGAAAGAACGCTAGAGGAGAAAAGAGGAGAAAGAGCAAAGTTCATCGTTCTTGAAGGTTTAGCTTGTGGATTTCGACAAGGGTTGATCCCTTAAGAGGTATGTGAGTCTTTCATAGCGTTGGGTTCGTTCACCCACGCGCCAATCATGTTTATTTCAGCAAAGTTTGTTCTAGAAAGTTGAAAGTTGATGAATCTTGAATGGTGTTCTTGAAATTGGCCTTTGTTCTTTAGTTAGGTTGAGATTGAGGAGTTCCTTGAGGTTAAAATGTTGTTTCGTTGAGTTGTTTGAGTTAGATTCTTGTGTATACATAGGGTATCTGAATCTAAAGGGGATTTGAGAAAAAGAACCTAGTTTAGGCGAATTAGGGTTAGAAAACGAAGAAGGAACAAGTCGGGCAGAAACTCGGTACCAGGTCCGCGTCGTGGACCTGTTCCTCAGAAGTGTAACTTACTCTTCGCATCACGTAGAGGTCACATACCTCTCTGCCTCAAAAATTATTTTCGCGACCAAAATTTAAATACACCTCCGCGTTGCGGACTTGTTTCCAAGCAGTGATTTTTTTATCTTTTCTCATGTTTTGCTATCTAAAATCATTCATAAACATCATGAGATCTTTCCTATCACTAATCACAATCCTTGAATCCATAATTCAATTCAAGGAAAGTTAAGAGTCAAGTCAAGAGGAATCAAGAGTCAAGTCAAGAGAAGTTAAGAGTAAAGTCAACAGAAGTCAAAAGTCAAGTAAGAGAAGTTCATAAAGTTTTCCAAAAGTCGTTTAAAAATGTTTTAACTTTGCTTTAAGACTTGAGTTTTGAGTTGAGTAAAGAGTAAAGTTTGAATTGCATTTCTTCAAAAGAGTATATCGGGATTATGTATTCCCAAAGAGTAAATGTTTTCACATTTAAACAAGAAAGAAAACTAAGATTTCCAAAAGAGCCTTTGAGCTAGTTTTCAGTAAAGAGTAAGAGCAAAGTTCATTCTTCAAAGATTATATGGGAACAAAGTATTCCCAAGACTTAAAAAAATTTCACATTTGAGCAAGAAAGAAAACTAAGATTTCCAAGAGAGCTTTTAAGCTATGTTTTTGAGTAATTATCTCAAACCAAAGAAAAAGTTTTGTTTTTACAAACATATGAGCTAAAGAATATTTTAGGAGTAGTATTGAGCACCGATATGGGGACGAGCTTGAGTTCAGATAACTCACGTCTCCATAAACCATGTAGCCATCATGGGTAGTAAAGGATCATACTTTTCAGATGACTCATTCATATGCTTTTAGCATAGACTAGTGGATCCACTTACTTAAGGCATTCTATATGATGACAAAGTATAGGACAGTTCTGGCAGTGTGGGCAAGACGATGTATCACCACTTAGGCTCATAGTGGTTGTTGTCGGTTAGAGAATCCCCCACAGAAACTATATTACTTTATTATATGAGTAAAGTTGAGTTTGTTATTGCATTTTCTTTAACGAACTAAGTAGTTTTCTACTGTTTTAAAGGCTTTCTATACATTGCATGAGTTTTATTACTTTATATTGAGTTTAGTTATTCAGGAGTTGAATAAAGCCAAGGTAAGTGTTTCTTTCAGATTCTTTTCAAGCTTAAGTTATGTTTAGCGTTCCAACTTGCATACTCGTACATTCAATGTACTGATGCCAGTTGGCCTGCATCTTATTATGATGCAAACGCAGGTAACCAGGATTAGCATCCAGCGCCTCGTTGATCCAGTTGAGCACTCAGAGTCATTTGGTGAGCCTCCTAGCTTTCCAGAGGATCCTTTTATTGCTTTAAATATCTTATTTCATGAGGATGTCATGGTCATCTTAGTTGTTTAAAGGCTTCGTAGACAGATTTAGTGATGTTAGTTCATGAGTCTTTACTTTTACTTTTCAATTAAATTGAGACTTGAGTTGCCACTTTGGCAGTGAATGTTATTATAATACATTCTAAGTTATATTTTGAGAAGTTCAGTTTACTTGTTTCAAAAGTATTTATCTTGAGTAAAGTCTTCCGCTGAGTAAGTAAGCCAGTCTAAGGGTTTACTTGGGGTCAGCAATGGTTCTCGAGTGCCGGCCACGTCCAGGGTGTAGGCTCGGGGCGTGACAGCTTCAGTAAGAAAAAAGAAAGTTTTCACTCATAGGTAGTGGAAAGGAAAGTTCAAGTGTTTAAATAAAGAAGCACTCTTACTAATTGTTAAAAGGGTTGGAAAGAGGGATCCCCCTCGCGTTGTCGTCATCTTCACTTGCTTGGATCGACTTGGCTTTGTCTTTGGAAAATGATCGATTGAGAGATTATTTTTGGACTAAGTTTTTTTTAATTATTTTTATTTAATTAAATTAAATGGCCAAAACCTTCTTAATTATTTAAATAATTAGCCAAAAAGACCCAAACTGACTCGCATCTACGTGACCCATGTTTAAAACATATTTCTCATTTTATTTGAATTTCCCACCATTGGAAACGATGATTCTGAAAGTTTGTAACTTGCAGGAATACCCATGGACGTTCTGAAGGGTTGCAAACATTCATGAAGGGTCGTGTGGTTTTTTAAAGGTTTCAAGCTTTCGGAACCAGTGCTTCTTGGCTATATATACCTTGGACTTTTCACTTACGAAATTTCAGAACTTCTTATTTTTCTTTTGCACAAATTCATTATTTATGTACTTTACTACCGTTGAGTGGATTGCTAACACCATTTTTTGGGTATTAGTATACCGATAAATAGAATCGTTCTATCCTGGAAGGATATATTTCAATTCAACCCTCGGATACTATAGGGAAATAATTTCCTTAAGCATACACTGTTCATTCAGTTGGCTTGATTTTCTTTCCGTTCTATTTCATACAATTGTTACAAATTCATGTATGTATTACAATCACTAGTTTCTGTTAATTGATTTCTTTTCTTCATTACATGGTTTAAACTTTAGAATATTTACTGTTTCTGCAAAGTTTTTTTAATCTTTATTATTGATTTAAAAGAAAAATTGCATAACAATTTTAAGGAAATTAATGGTTTATTTGTAAATATGCATTTGTGGGTGTTGACAAAGACCCTCATTGTTTTATACTCCTATTAAGTTTGAAATTTAATTTATAGCTTACTGAATCAATTGTATTGATTTTTGTTTATCATAAATGACAGTTGACAGTGCTACGACTTCGGTGGTTGTTGCTACACAAACCTGAACTGATGTACCACAGGCAGAGAAACCGGGAAAATTTTCTGGTGTGAACTATAAAGGATGGTGACAACGGGTATTTTTCTGGCTTAATACTCTTGGTCTGCAGAAATTTACCAATAAAGAAACTCTAACGCATGTTGTTGATATGTCAAATAGAGAAAAAATCATGATTATTGAAGAATGGAAACAGGTAGACTTATTATGTAAGGGCTACATTTTAAGTGCTTTAGAGGATAACTTATATAATGTTTTCAGCACATTGACAACTTTGAAAGAATTGTGGAATGCACTTGAGAAAAATTATAAGACAGAAGATGCATGCTTGTAGAAGTTTGTGGTCGCAAAGTGTTTAGACTATAAGATGACAGATAGAAAAACTGTTGGATCACAAGAACAAGAGTTTCAACTTATTTTCCATGTTCTTATTGTTGGGGATATGATAGTGAATAAAGTTTTTCAAGTGGCTGCAATGATTGAGAAGTTACCTTCTTCATGGAATGACTTCAAGAATTATTTACTATACAAACGCAAGAAATGAAGTTTGAAGATCTTGTGATTCAGCTCTAGATTGAGGAAGATAACAAGACCTCCGAAAAGAAGTCTCGTGGGAGCTCAAAGTAATGGGAGTTAGTATTGTTGAAGAAGCTCCCACCAAAGGCAAAAAAGAAAGAAGTCCAAGGGACAGAAGTCAAAGCAGGCCAAGAAGGAATTCAAGGGCAACTGTTACAATTGTGGTAAGGCTGGTCACAAGTCTTCTGACTGTTGTGCTCCAAGAAAGGATAAGGACAAACGAAAAATTTAAGTGAACATAGTGGAGAAGATGGAATATACAGATGACCTCTATGCAATGATCTTGGAGTTCAACTTAGTTGGAAATCCTAAGGAGTGGTTTCTCAACTCAGGTGCCACTCGAAATGTTTGCTCTGCAAGAGAAGCTTTTGCAACGTATACTCATGTTGAGTTCGATGAAGATCTATTCATGGGGAACACAACCACCGCGAGGATTGCAGTAACTGGGAAACTAATATTGAAAAATGACATCCGGCAAGGTGTTGATTCTAAATAACATTATGCACATTCCTACCCTTAGGAAGAATCTAGTGCCTACTGCACTGCTCATTAAAAATGGATGTAAGTGTGTCCTATTTAGTGACAAAGCTGTAATAAGTAGGAATGAGATGTTCTTAGGAAAGGGATACCTCACTGAGGGCCTTCTCAAACTGAATGTAATAGTTTATGACAGAACTAATAAAATTTTTGCTTTTGTTTCCTATTGGAGTCAAATGATTTATGGCATGCCCGTTTGAGACATGTCAATTACAAAATCTTGCGAAAATTGATTACTTTAGAAGTATTGTCTAACTTCTAGTGTGATAAATTAAAATGTGAAATTTGTGTTCAATCGAAGTTTGTTAAACATTCTTATAAATTTGTTGACAGGAATTCAAATCCTCTAGACTTAATTCATACAGATATGTGCGATATGAAGTCAATACCATTTCACGGTGGGAAAAAGTACTTTGTAACTTTTATTGATGATTTCACTCAATATTGTTATGTATATTTGATTAATTATAAGGATGAAGCAATTGATTCATTTAAATACAACAATGAAGTGAAGAACCAATTAAATTGAAAGATAAAAATGATTCAGAGTGATAGGGGTGGAGAATACGAATCTCCTTTTGCAGAGATATGTTTGGAATATGGTATTATTCATCAAACTATTGAAACCTACACATCACTATCAAATGGGATAGTGGAACGGAAGAATAAAACATTAAAGGAAAAGATGAATGTCTTGTTAATCAGTTATGGTTCACTGCAAAGCTTATGGGGAGAAGTTATCCTTACGAGTAACCAAATACTCAATAGGGTACCCCATAGCAAAACACAATCTATTCCATAGGAGCTATGGAAAGGAAGGAAATCCAACTTAAAATATTTCAAAAGTGTGGAGGTATTTAGCTAAGGTACAAGTTCATTTACCCAAGAGGGTTAAAATTAGACCTAAAATAGTGGATTGTGTATTTATTGGATATGATGCAAAAAGTACGGACTGTTGGTTTTTGGTTCATAAATATGG
The DNA here is from genome assembly GCA_036250505.1 of Solanum acaule. Lineage (NCBI taxonomy): Eukaryota > Viridiplantae > Streptophyta > Magnoliopsida > Solanales > Solanaceae > Solanum > Solanum acaule. The sequence goes on from JAJOOR010012114.1 coordinate 36,171, forward strand.
TAATCTTGAAATTCATGTTAATACAGTAATTGAGTCAAAGTTCTTTGAACACATTTATCCATACAAAACTAAATGAGTCGACAAGTGAAAGATCTCAACGACCACGAGAAGAATCAATGGAAAATACACCACCTAACGAGGATCCAAGGTGTAGTAATTGTCAACAAAAATCCATTTCTTTCGGAATAGACTTCGTGGCATTCCTTCTTGAAAATGAGCCTCAAACATTTAAAGCACCATGTCTTCTTCTGAGTCAATATTTTGGAAAGAAGCACTTACTAGTGAAGTTAAATCAATTTTGAATAATCATACTTGGGAATTGTCTTGATCTTCCTCCCGAAAATAAACCTTCATGATTAAAATGGATATGTAAAAGGAAAAATGAAAGCTGGTGGGACTAATGACAAATATAAGGCTAGACTTGTAGTCAAAGGATACAGAAAAAAGGAATGTCTAGATTAATTTAATACATACTCTCCAGTACCAAGGATAACATCTATTAGGATGTTAATAGCACTAGCGGTCGTGTATGATCGTAAAATCCATCAAACGGATGTTAAGACAGCCTTCTTAAATAGAGAGTTTGAGGAAGAAACTTACATGGAACAACATGAGGGGTTTGTAGTTCTTGGTAATTAAGAGAAAGTGTGCAGACTTGTTAAGTCACATTATAGGCTAAAACAAGCACCTAAACAATGGCATGCTAAATTTCACCAAACAATGTTGGCAAATGGATTCAAGATTAACGAGTGTGATAAATGTGTCTACATTAAAAACATTCTGAATCATGAAGTCAATGTTGTTTATACGTTGATGACATATTAATAATGAGTAAAGATATTGATGATATAAATGTTACTAAGCGCTTTATGTCCAGCAAGTTCAATATGAAGGACTTGGGAGTTGCTGATTTGATTTTAAGGATTAGGATTCTCAAAACTACTCAAGGACTAGAATTATCTCAATCTCATTATATTGAAAGAGTATTGGACAAGTTAAAGTACTTGAATTTCAATGATGTCAAAACTCCAATTGATATAAGTTTTACATTTCAAAAGAATGAAGGTGAAAGTGACTCTCAATTGGACTATGCCAGAGTGTTGGGAAGTTTGACATATATTATGAATTGTACGCGACTAGATATAGCTTGTGCTATTAGCAAGCTGAGTCGGTTCACTAATATTCCTAATTAAACCCACTGATGGAAATGAAACATGTGCTAGGGTATCTAAAATATACACAACACTATGCCTTGCACTATAATAAATATCATGACGTGATTGAAGGATATAGTGATGAAAATTGGATCACCAGGTCAAATGAAGTAAAATCCACAAGTGGTTATGTGTTTACACTTAGTGGAACAGCAGTCTCTTGAAAATCTTCCAAACAAACATATATCGCTCGCTCTACAATGGAATCTGAATGACTCCGAAATTTCTTATAGCACATTCCACTCTGGCCCAAACCTGTGGTACCTATATGTATATATTGTGATAGTCAAGCATCAATAGATAGGGTAGGGAGAGTCATGTACAACGGGAAATCTCGTCATATATGACCGAGACATTATACGGTAAACAACTGTTCTCTAGTGGATTTATTACAATTGACTATGTGAAGTCAAGAGATAATGTGTCAAATCCACTAACAAAAGGCCTAGTGATAGAGGTAGTTGAAAAATCATCTAAGGGAATACATTTATGAATTAGGACATGTCATCAGGGCGGTAACTCAACCTAGCAGTCTGGAGATCCCTAGAGCTAAGTTCAAGGAGAAAACAAAGTTGTGATTGACGGTTCGATATTGTCAATCAACTCAATCCATTCTCATGATGAAGACAATGTTCAGGAGTAAGTTTAAAACATTAGGCTTGTTAATGAGTGAATAAAGCTAAAATTTTTAATGATTTGCTATGTTTGGCAGATTTGACCAACTAGTGTAACTACGCGATGACTATCCCACCCTATTTCGAGCTAGCCGAAACAGTTCACAACATAATGTGGCTGCCTGTCACGACTCAAAATGAGTCATGAGTAGCACCCACACTTTACCTCCTAGGTGGGCGAACCAACGAATTCAACCCAACTTATATTTATCGTTCAACTTATGAAATACTAACCATAATGCGGAAGCTCAAATCTTATTAATGTTAGAAACACAAATCCACTAATATCTATTAAATATCATTTCCCAAAACCTGAAAGTCATCACATCAAGGACATCTATACTTCAAATACTAAGTCTAAGAATATCAAAGACACCAAAATATATAAATAGAGTAGTTTGTGTCCAAAAACTAAGTACATCATGTCTTGACCGAGAGAATCCAACACGAGCTAGAAATAAATAGTTCACCCTGAAACTTGATTTGCCGAAAACTTTCTAGAGTTGAGGGCGATTCAAAGTCGATGGTACACTCGATGCACTCCACAAAAGAAAAACACGAGTAGGGCTCAGTACAAGGTAACATGTACTGAGTAGATATCATCGGCCGACTCAAAATAGTAACTAATATTCATAAAGTAATAGTATAAAATCAACTATCGCACTTAGCAGGTGTTATGCAACAAACGAAATGAACAAGTGACAACTGAAGCAAGTACGTAATTAATCACAATATCAAGCACACACACGAGGACTCATGCCTCCACACCGCGCTCATTTGGGAAATGGGTTCTTTAAGATTGAGTATATTCACTTAATTCAATATGTTTTCCTCTTTCATGTTACCGTGTCGGAACGTGACATCCGATCCAATATATCATGTCGAAACGTGACATCCGATCCAAAATATCATGCCGAAACGTGACACCCGATCCAATAATATTGTGTCGGAACATGACACCCGATCCAATAATACCGAGTTGGAACGTGACACCCGATCCAATAATATTGTTAATTTGTCATTTATTATCACCACTTTTCACTTCATTAACAATATTTCGTCAAGCCTTCTTTATTCAAGGCATCACTTTGATAGAGAAGGTTCAAGGTTGTAAATTTCACAGTCTCAGGATGTCAGACCAATCACAAACAACACAGAGATTATCCAAACCACACCACCAAGTACATAGAGAAATTCATAATATCACTCAATGACTATCAATCACTATTAAGAGTCTATCTATCACATAGAATAAACCATAACCTATCTCCACTGAATAATCAAAGTCAAGCAAGCTACTTCTCCAATGCTTTTCCTTTCCTCAATAACTCTGAACCTTTCCAATCTATCAAATATATATGTATCATTTGTAAATTAACGAGCCTATAAACACACATATTATTCTATGTCAATCCTAGACCCAAAAACTCACCTAAATGTATAATCAAGTTTCAACCGTGATCTCAATTAATAGGTCAAATCCTATATTTCTTAAATTTCAAGTCTAGGGTTAAGTCATAATTCCTGCAAATAATATAACTTTAATAGAATTCATATAATTCAATACACCTAATATATAATTACTTATCTCAAAATATTAAAATTTAATTTTTAATATAATAAACTTAAAAATTAATAAATTTTGAACCTAAACCAATGCGTACTACAGAACAATGGCAGACTAGCCTATTCCTAATGGTTGCAATTACAAGTGTATATCCACCCAATCATTAGCCATAATCATTGGACAATGATTGCCTAATCATTGGACAAAGATTAGGCATGAGAAACTATTTGTATGTTTACCCAAGTTGGAACACGTTTCACGCATACAACTTCATCATGTTTCAATTCTCTTCCACTTTCCATTATAATAAAATAATAATAACAAGGATTAGTACTCATCAATCTATCCATTTTTATCCAATAAAATTGAGAGTTAGATGAAGTTTTTACCTCTAGCCTTCCATCGTACTTGTAGATGGCACCGAGAACCAAGAATAAGAGTTGCGAGCGGTTTGTGGTATAGCCAAATAATATTAACCCTACTTATTATATGACTAATTATAAAAAAGGTAAAAGTGGCCCACTAATAATTTTAATGTTATTTTCTTTAGCCACCAACTAAATTAATTATTAAAATTGTCCCACTAATTTCATAATTGTAGTTACGAATAGTCCAAAATACCCATTTTGAATCTATCGGAAGAGTCTTTTATAAAATAAAAAACTCTAGTACTCAAAACAACCAAATGGGTTGTTACATTAGATACGAATTTACCCATCGTTCGTCCTCGAATGATCAAAAGAGGGAGATGGTAAGAAAGGGTACTTGAATCAATAAAAAGGTGTGGATATCTTTCATGCATATCAGCCTCACTCTCCCAACTGAACTCTTCAACCGGCCGATTCTTCCAATGAACCTTGATAGATGCAATCTCTTTTGATCTCAACTTGTAGTCCTCCCTATCTACAACAGTTATCTACTCCTCCTCATAAAATATATTATCATCAAGAAGGGCAGAATCCCAATGAATAAGTAGTTTCCATCACCATGATATTCCTTCCACATAAACACATAAACACATAAAACACCGGGTGCGCTCCTAATAATCTTGGAGAGGCAAATCCAATTCATAGGCAACCTTTCCCATGTGCTTAAGAATTTCAAACGACCCAATATACCTTGGACTAAGGTTACCTCGCTTACCAAACCTCATCACACCCTTCATAGGTGAAACTTTCAACAACACTTACTCTCTCTCCTTAAACTCCAAGTCTCTGACCTTCCTATCTGCATACTTTTTATGTCTGCTCTGAGCTGCTAGAAGCATCTCCTAAATGAATTTCACTTTTCTCTAACGATTCCCTCAAAAGATCAGTACCCCAAGGTTTCACCTCAAATGCATCAAACAAACCTATTGAAGACCTATACCTTCTGCCATACAGTACCTCAAATGGGGCCACCTCAATACTCGAATGCTAACTATTGTTGTATGTAAACTCGAGTAACAACAAAAATTATAACACCCCGTATCCGAAAATAGACCTCAATGCAGATTTCCAGAAATTATAGGTGCAACCCACGGTTGCCACCCACAAACCGTAAGGTGACCCACAACCAGTGTTGGTGGTCCGTGGTTTGAATCTGTAACCCTACCCAGATTCAACCCAGAAAATATTATAAGTGTCGACCCACGGCCGAACCCACGAACCGTAGGTCAGGTCACGGACCGTGGTCTGTGTCAGTGGATCAGACCCCCAATTTCAGCTCTCAGTCACGATTGACGATTAACCAGCATGAACCATCGGTCCAGTTCATCGGTGACCCCGATAGCAGTTAAGTCAGGGGTCTTTTTGACTTTTCATTATATGTTGGACCCCTAAACTACGCCGTTTAAACACTAATGTCACGCCCCGAGCCTATACACAGGACGTGGCCGGCACTCAGAGACCATCGCTGGCCCCAAGAAGACCCTTGGCCTAGCTTACTTAACTCAGCGAAAGACTTAACTCAACAGAATAAACTCAATGCAATAGTTTAAATGATAACATCTTAGCCAAAATGGCAACTTATGTCTCAAAACAAAGTATCTGCAAATACGTAGATAAGATACTCAATACTAACTGTCTAACTGTCTATGAAGCCTTTATAATACTGAGATGGATGTTTGGACAGACCCCACAACATCCTAATAAAGCAAAGCTAGGAAAGCGAAATAACAGAGTCCTACGAAATGCAAGGAGGCACACCACTGACTCTGGAGTGCTCAACTGGATCAACAGCGTGCTGGATGCTGATCCTGGTTACCTGTGTCTACATCATAATAAGATGCAGGCCAACTAGCATCAATACATTAAATGTACAAGTATGCGAGTTGGAAAGCTAAACAACAACTTAAGCTTGAAAGGAGTACAAAGGAACACTTACCTTGGCTCTGTTTAACTCATGAACAACTAAACTCAATATAAAGCAATAAGACACATGCAATATATATAAAGCTTGTTAAACAGTGTAAACAACTTAGTTTGTTAAATATAAAGCAATAACAAACTCAACTTTACTTAAATATAAAAGTAATATAACTTTTGTGGGAGATTTTTAACCGACAACCGCCACTATGAGCCTAAGTGGTGATACAGCGTCTTGCCCACGCTACCAGAATTGTCCTATACTTTGCCATCATATAGAACACTTAACTTAGTGGATCCACTAGTCTATGCTAAAAGCATCTTAAGGAGTCATCTAAAAAGTATGATCCTTTACTACCCATGATGGCTACATGGTTTATGGAGACTTGAGTTAATATGAACTCGCACCCCTATATCGATGCTCAATACTACTCTCAAAATATATGTAGCTCATATGTTTATAAAAACAAAAATCTTTCTTTGAATTGAGATAATTACTCAAAACTTAGCTTAAAAGCTCTCTTGGAATCGATGTTCCCTTTCTTGCTCAAATGTGAAAACATTTATAAACTCTTTGGGAATACTTAGTCCCCTTATAGCTTTTTCAGAAATGAACTCAACTCTTTACTCTTTGCTTAACTTGACACTTGAACCTAAAATCGAAGTTAAAACATTTGTTAAAGACTCTTGAAAACTTTAAGAAACTTGGCTTTGCCTTGCTTCTTAACTTCTAGACTTTGACTCTTAACTTCTTTGACTTTATTCTTAACTGTCCTTGAATTGGATTATGGATTCAAGGTTCATGATCTCATGTTTATGGATGATTTCATGATGTTTAGATGTACCTTAGAGTGTTGGAAAACACTAGAAAATACAGGCACATTGCTTAGGAACAAGTACAAAAATGTGGGGAACGAATGAGGAGAACTGGCGTCCCTGGCGCTTTGAGAGGGGCGGGGCGCCATCCCCCAAACTTTAGAGAAGCCTGGCTGGAACTACACACCAGAGGCCAAACTTCAAAGATGTTTTTGTGGCACTCTGGCACGCGTGACGCCCAGCGACTTCCAACTTTTCTCTTCCATTTTTCATCTCTAAACTCCCCTAACTTCCATAATTCTTTCCCCAAACACTTAGGAAAAATTGGACCCTCAATATACAACCAATCTAACTCGTAAAAAACAACCCGGAAACATGAATCAATTCACCCCCAAGCATCAACAACTCAACCAACAAGAATTCTACAATTTGTTCTTCAAGAACCTCACTTCTTCAACATGTACACAACTCAAAATCAATGGATTGAAACAAGTTGGTGTGTGGGTGAACTAACCCAACACGAAAAGATCTCCCATACCTTAATAGGGATCACCCCTGACGAATTCCACTTGCAAGCTTGGATGATCTTGACGAATTCTAGCCTTTTTCTCCCTGTCTTTCTTCTTTTCTCTCTTCTCCAAGCCCTAAGCATATTTCTCAATTCTCCAAACTGAATAAGTCATTTTTTACCCCAATAAATCCCTAAAATCAAATTAGAAAATTAATTAGAGAAAAGACTACTTTGCCCTTCCCTAAAACCAAATTGGGACTTTCCTCAATCCAACAGCCCAACTTTTGAAAGGCATATCTCACTCACACGATGTCGAAATTGTGCAATCTCAGTGGCGTTGGAAAGATATCTCCAAGGAATTTCCAACCATATCAATATCTTCTCCAAAATCCTCCTGAGCTAGGAGTTATGGCCGTTTGAAAATGGCCAAAACTTACTTTCTTAACTTAGACAAATTTTCCAGATTTCCTTATTCTTTCCAAAAATCAATATTTTCATATTTTTAACTCTTTATAGTCGTTTCTAGGTGCGAAATGTTACAATATCACCCCCTTGGGAACATTCATCCTCGAATGAGCTTTATTTCACTAAGTTAAGGGTAGCAACGTCAAGTTCAACACTCAACAAGCAAAAGCAAGTAACAACATGCATACTCATAATTTAGCTAGTACTAAGAAGAGGATTAGTACCTTGATCTGAATTTTCTCTGGATTCAAAGAGATGTGGATATCTCTTCTTCATATCCTCTTCAGTTTCCCAAGTATCTTCTACAACAAATTGGTTCCTCCAGAGGACTTTGACTGATGCGACCTCCTTTGTTCTTAACTTGCGAACTTGGTGATCTAAAATCTGGACCAGAATCTCCTCATAGGATAAATTATCCTTAATCTCAACATTTTCAGTTTGCACTATCAATGAAGGATCTCATATGCACTTCTTCAACATAGAGATGTGAAATACCAGACGAACCACCGCTAATTCCTGTGGTAGCTCCAACTCGTAAGCTACACTGCCAATCCTCTTGGCTATGCGATAAGGTCCAATATACCGGGGACTAAGCTTCCATTTCTTACCAAACCTCATAACACCCTTCATGGGTGAAACTTTCAAATATACCCAATCATCTACTTCGAACTCTAATGCCCTTCTCCTAACATCAATGTAGGATTTCTGACGACTCTGTGTTGTTTTCAATCTCTCTTGAATTAATTTCACTTTCTCCATAGCTTAATGAACTAAATTTGGTCCTATCAACCCTGCTTCACCAACTTCAAACCATCCAATAGGAGATCAGCATCTTCTCCCATAAAGACCTTCATATAGAGCCATTTGGATGCTAGAGTGAAAACTGTTGTTGTAAGCAAACTCGATGAGAGAATGGTGATCATCCCAATTTCCCTTAAAATCAACCACACAAGCCCTCAACATGTCTTCTAATGTCTGAATGGTGTGCTTTGCTTGCCCACATGTCTAGGGATGAAAGGCAGTACTCAAGTTAGCCTTTGAACCCAAACCTTTCTGAAATGATTTCTAGAACTGTGCAGTAAATTGTGCACCTCTATCTGAAATAATGGAGACTGGAACTCCATGGAGTCTTACCACTTCTTGAATATATAGCTTAGCATAATCTTCTGCCAAAATGGGTAGTCTTTAGCGGCAAAAAGTGGGCTGATTTTGTTATTCTGTCGACAATCACCCAAATAGAATCATGTTGTCTCTGAGACCTTGACAAACCTGTGATGAAATCCATATTAATCATCTCCCACTTCCATTCTAGAAGTTCTATATTTTTCGTCAAACCACCGAGCCTTTGGTACTCTACTTTCACTTGCTGGCAATTTGGACACTTAGCAACAAACTCTGCAATGCCCTTCTTCAAGCCATTCCACCAATACACTTCTATCAAATCGCGATACATCTTTGTGGAACCTGGATGAATGGAATATCTGGAGCTATGAGCTTCCTCCATGATCCTCTTTTGGAGTTCATCCACCATTGGTACACACAATCCACCTTGATATCTCAATACACCAGCTCCCCCTTGTTCAAAAGCTAATACTCTTTGCTTTTGAACATTTGCCTTCAAGTCGAGTAAAATGGGGTCTTGGACTTAACTCAATAGAATAAACTCAATGCAATAGTTTAAATGATAACATCTTAGCCAAAATGGCAACTTATGTCTCAAAACAAAGTATTTGCAAATACATAGATGAGAGACTCAATACTAACTGTCTGACTATCTATGAAGCCTCTATAATACTGATATGGATGTTGGGACAGACCCCACAACATCCTAATAAATCAAAGCTAGAAAAGTGAAATAACAGAGTCCTCCGGAATGCAAGGAGGATCACCACTGCCTCTGGAGTGCTTAACTGGATCAATGGCATGCTGGATGCTGATGATGGTTACCTGTGTTTGCATCATAATAAGATGCAGGCCAATTAGCATCCGTACATTAAATGTACGAGTATGCGAGTTGGAAATCTAAACAACAACTTAAGCTTGAAAGGAGTACAAAAGAACACTTACCTTGGCTCTATTTAAATTATGAACAACTAAACTCAATATAAATCAATAAGACACATGCAATATATATAAAGCTTGTAAAACAGTGTAAACAACTTAGTTTGTTAAATATAAAGCAATAACAAACTCAACTTTACTTAAATATAAAAGTAATATAACTTTTGTGAGAGATTCTTTAACCGACAACCACCACTATAAGCCTAAGTGGTGATACAGCGTCTTTCCCACGCTGCCAGAACTGTCATATACTTTGCCGTCATATAGAACGCTTAACTTAGTGGATCCACTAGTCTATGCTAAAAGCATCTTAAGGAATCATCTAAATAGTATGATCATTTACTACCCGTGATGGCTACATGGTTTATGGAGGCTTGAGTTAATATGAACTCGCATCCCCATATTGGTGCTCAATACTACTCCCAAAATATACTTAGCTCATATGTTTGTAAAAACAAAACTCTTTCTTTGAATTGAGATAATTACTCAAAACTTAGCTTAAA
>JAJOOR010012115.1:0-48241 GCA_036250505.1 Solanum acaule
CAATTTGGACCTTTGTAAAGACGAAATTAATCTTACCCAGTTGATGGAAACACAATTTGGTAACGATTTTTATCTTTTTATGATGTCTAGCTAAAACCCCAATTCTTGGGGTGTGATTATGGGTTGATTTAGTTTATGGGTATTGCTAATTGTTAGTTTAAATGTTGTTTAGAAGTGATTTCAATCAGTAATTGTGGTTTAACTTAAAGAATTGTAGTTGCAAATGCAGTTCTACCTTCGTGTTTTTTGCTTGCTCGAGAGAGAGGTTTTAAAACCAAGATTATTGATTGATGGTCTATGGGTATTGGGTTGTCATGGGTTCAGCTCGAGAGAGTGAATCCTAAACCCTTTTCCACACATTCAGCTCGAGAGAGTGAATGGACTAAGGCGTAGGTTGTTCTTATTTTGTATGTTTGTCGATGTTCGAGAGAAATTGACTTGATTCGGGGTAAATTGTTCGAGAGAAAGTTTACCTCCTCTATAGTCTAGCTTATTCACTAATATTCAGTTATTTCTTAATAGTTGCAATTACCCATTTGCCTACATTAACCTATAATCGAATCATATCCCAAGAACCCGTCTCATTATTGTTATTATCGTGTTATTTGTTGTTGTTGTTGTTGATAATTAATACCAAAACCCCATGTTATTTGACATTCGTGTCACCCCTAATTTGAATTATTTTTTTATTCGTAAATGTCTATTCATTTGGCTGATTTGAACATATTCATACTTTTCTATTGAATCTTAAGCACGTACCACTTCACGTGGGATTTGACCCCAACTCATTTAGTTGGGTTATATACTGACTAACGATCATTGACGCTTAGAACTGGATTAAGTGTCTTTGATAGCGTTATTAAATCAAAATGGCGCCGCTGCCAGGGAGTAGTGTTGGTTAAGATTCTTTGGTTAAGTTGAATGTTGTTCTTTTTATTCATAGTTGAATATACTTATTTTTAGTTTTGGTTTGTGTGTTGCTATTTTGAACAGAAGAAATGAGTGTGAACGGAAGCAATGGTAGCCAAGTGGGCCACCAAGATGACATCGACAACCTTAACGATGTCAATGAGCCTAATGTTAATGACCCTCATCTAATGGGTGGTATTGGTGCCATTCGTTTGCCTCCGGCTGAAAGGAACATTGTTCCATATTACAAGTACTATGTTACAGCTCTTGCAATTGAAAGGGTTGTTTGGTGGGTAGGCTCATGAGGATCCCCATGAGCATATTAGAAATTTTGTTGATGTTTGCGGGCCGTTCTCCTTCAAGAACATATCCCAAGAGTTGGTCTGATTGAGGTTGTTCCCATTTTCTTTAATGGGAGAAACATGTAAGTGGCTGGCTGAATTGCCACGAGAATCAATCACTTCATGGGAAGAGCCTGTCATCGCATTTCAAGTGCGATTTTTTCCTCCTTCGAAGATGATGACTCTTCGGAAAACATCCAAAGCTTCAAGCGTTTGGAAGGTAAGCCAATTCATGAGACTTGGCTACGATTCAAGAAGTTGGTGCTCCAATGCCCAACTCATGGTTTGCCCCAAAACATTTTGCTGCAATATTTTTACCGAAGCCTTGATTCGGTGAACAAGGGTGTATGCAATAACCTTACATTATAGCAGCCCAACTTTTAGATGGTATGACCACAATTAATCGGGATTGGTACTCCTGCGAAGATCAGGTCTCCCCTCTCACGTTTAAATTGACCAAGGAGCAGCTTGAGAAAGACCACGAGAGGGATTAAAACATGGAAATGATCATGACACAACTTGACATTTTGTAAAAAAAATGTCATAGGAGTTAGTGCTCAGAGTGTCAATTTTATGGGTGTTGGGTGTGTTAATCCCGATGAGCCCAAGTTTGAAGCGCTGTACAATGAAGACGTGAACTTCATAGCCAACTAAAGAGGTGGTTATCGTTCAAACTACTCGAGGCAGGGTGGTAACCAAGGTTGGAACAGGGATGAAAGCTGGAAAGATCATGATAGAGAGTGGAGGGATCATAACCCCACTTGGAAGAAAAGGGATGGGGAGAAGGATAGATATGTTCCTTCCCATGAGCGCCAAAAGCCCAAGGAATCCGAGGGTGACCAGTCTGAGGATATGTTGTATCTTATTCTCAACAAGGTTGAGGGGTCTGACAAAATTTTGAAAGAGATGAAGAAAGATGTGTCGACCCTTAGCCAGACGGTTACCTCCCATTCTGTCTCTATTAAACAGTTGGAGACCCAAATGGGTCATATCTCGTCTTATCTAAACCTGAGACAACAAGGGGGGTTGCATAGTGATACTATGGCCAACCCCAAGAATGAAGTTTGAGTGAGGACTTGCATCGTGCCATGACGTTAACTAATGCGCTGCTTGGGAGGCAACCCAACTTTTATTTTCTTTATTTTTGTTTGTGAAATAATCGTGTGTTGATTGTGCAGGTTAAAGTGTGGAATATGTTTGAAAAGTGGAGATTGGCCAGCCAAAAGTTCAGTCAGCGACGCGCCGAAAAGGTCAGCGAGCCCGACTTGGACCGCTGTTGGACTCAAGTAATTTTGAAATTGGAGTTTGTAAAACTCGGCGATCCCAGGAGAAAATTGGCGTGTCGCTGAACGGGTCGGCGATCACAACTTTATCCGCCGTTGGGACCCCCACATTAGCTAGAGGTCCTGTAAAACTCGGCGAGGTAAGTGCCACGCCGAGTGGGTCAGCTAGCAAGACTAATGTCGCCGAATGGGTGAGAACTAGACGGTTTTAAAGGCCAAAAGTTCAAAAGTTCAAAATCTTTCACATTCCCTCACTTTTCAACTTCCCAAACTCACACCCGCACTATATTTTCAGGTATTTTTGCACTATTTCCATTTCTTAGTCGTCGATTGTGTGTTCGGAGTTGGATTCTTTGCCGCCTAGCTTTTCAAATCTCATATTCGGCATAGAAGGTTGGATTTTCGAACCCCGAACTTGTAATTAGTGATTTTACTTATTTGAAATTGATTTTATCTTAGTGATGTGTGTTGGGCCTCTCTGATTTCATTGATTTTGTGCTTGTGTACATGTGTGCCTATTTTAATTCGAATATCTTGCCTAAATTGTCTATATCGTGGATTTCCCAAATTTTTGTGCATAAATTGATCAAAATCTTGTTGTGTTGTGTTGCTGTTGGGTCTATTCGGGTGAAGTCTAAGTAACCCGCATTTGTGCCAAATGACATACTTTGCACAATGATGGAGCGGTTGACGTCATTCTTAAGGGTGAAAGTTGTCAAATGACCAAATTTGGCCAAACTAGTAGAAGTCTGAGTATCCCGAGGGCATGGGTGTATTGGGTCTAAGCTTAATTGAATGAGTGCATGGTTTGATTTTGTTTTCGGGGATTCGGGGTTGAATTTGGCAGTCGGGGTTGAAAGTAGGCACGTTAGGCCATTTGGCAAGCTGAGTCGAGCTCGCCGAACCACTCGGAAGTTTGCCGAATCCCCCTAGATCGCCTTTAATTTCTTGCTAAATTTGAGTTTGAGTTCTGTAACTTTCGGCGAGAAGCTTGAGTTTGCCGAGTGCACTCGGCAACTCACCGAAAGTCCTGCTTGATCGCCCTTTCTGCACTCCTAACCCCTAAAATGCACTGTGACTTTCAGCGGGCTAGTCTTTGCCCGAAAAATGTTGTCGGCGATTCGCCGAAAGGGTCCTCTCATCGCCGACATGCCAATTTTTCTGGGAAATTTTGAGTTAATCCTTTCGGCGAGCCCGATCTGGCTCACCAAAGAGATTCGGTGACTCGCCGGCTGGTTCAGCGAGTCTGTCTGCACAAACTGTTTCTAAGTTTTTGTAATGTGTTTGCAGATATGGCTAGACCAAAAGTGGCTGGTAGAGACATGCCGCCCCGCAAGAGGGCCAAAGGAATTAAAATCAACGAGGATGCAACTGCATCTAAGGCTAAGGCTACCAAACTTCCCACCACAGGTGGGAAGGGAAAAGGGAAAGGAAAAGCACCTGCTCCTGCATCACCGGAGGCCAGCTTCGACAATGACGACATCTATGCCACTTACCTCACCACTTGTGAGTGAGGGTGAGCACCAGGAGCATCAGGCTGGAACTTCTGAGCCTGAAGATGAGCTACTAGCAGAACAGAGGGTGGAGCTACGATCCAAGAGGATGAATGATCTGTCTAGGATCAGGACTCCACAGGCCACCACTACTCCTTCTGCTCCAACACAGGTTGTGGTCCTAGCACCATTGGTACAAGGAGGTCCTCCCCGGTCTATGAACAGACTGAAGACTGAGGGATTGAGGACTATCATTGAAGAAAAAAGGCTCTCCAATGATGGGGTGAAAAACAGATACCCCGAAATTTGTTGCACCATAAAGGCTCGTAAGTTCGAGATCTTCACAAAACCCTGAGGTTCCTATATTCCAAATTGGGTCCGGGAATTCTATACAGCTTATGGAGCCCTAGTGCCACAAAGAAAGAAGCTGACTGCTAAATTCAAGCCGGTTGATTATGTGGTTGTCAAGGGCAAGAAAGTGTTGTGTGACAGTAATAACATAAATGTTGTATTAGAGTGCACTGAAAATATTGCAGACGCCTACCAGTACAGGATCAAGACTAAGTCCTTAGAGAACATGAAAATCTGGCTAGCCCCTCTCATATGTGATCGTACTCCGAGGTGGTTGGAGGTAGGAGCTCTGATAGAGAAGAAGAACCTCAATGTAGCAGTAAGGTACTGGTTTGGCTTTATCAGTAGCACTATCATGCCATCCCAGAATGAGTCCATCCAGCGCCACACAAAGGCGGCTTGTCTTGGCTCGATCATTGCATGAGAGAACATAAATTTGCGTATGATCGTTAAGCAGGAGATGGTCATGAGGGCCAAGTGATTATTCCACGGTTTGAACTCATTTAGGGCTTTATTTTAATAGATTTAGTGTCCTCAAATGCGTATTTTGTGCCAATAACTGATGTAAATCCTTGATTTTCAAGTATTTGGATTTAGGAACAAAGCATGGACACAAATGAGCAAAAAGGAACAAGGCAGCTGAAAGAACAAAGAAAACAAGGCCAGAAGATCGCCTAACCCGTTCGGCGAGTCGCCGAATGGCCATGATCTCGCGTAAAGTTCCAGCGTGCCAAGCCCTGAAGGAGAAAATCAAGTCAGCGATGGAAAAGAGCAGTCGGCGTGTCGCCGAACGGTTCCACGATGCAGTGCTAGATCGCCCAAAGTTACAGAACTTGAAGATGCTGAAGAACAAAGCAAAAAGGCGATGGTATTGACCAAATGGAGGATCGCCGAGTGGATTGGCAATCTCGACTTATTGCGCCGAATGGTCCTTCGCACCATATTTTTGGCGACTATAAATACATTTTTAAATTCTTAGTTTAGTATCAGTTTTCATAGTATCTAATTTTTCATTATCAATCAGTTTTAGAAGAGAACTGAGAGTATTGAGACAATATTTTTCCTTAGCTTTCAAGAATTGAAGTTTTCCATTTTTGAGAAATTAGAAGTCGGTCTTTGAGATTCTTCAACCTTGACCTTGGTAAAGACGAAATTAATCTTACCTAGTTGATGGAAACATAATTTGGTAACGATTTCTATCTTGTTATGATGTCTAGCTAAAACCCCAATTCTTGGGGTGTGATTATGTGATTATGGGTTGAGTTAGCTGTTGGGTATTGTTAATTGAAAGTTTAAATGTGGTTTAAAAGTGATTTCAATCAGTAATTGTGGTTTAATTTAAAGGGTTGTAGTTGCAAATGCAACTCTACCTTCGTGTTTTTGGCTTTCTCGAGAGAGAGGTTTTAAAACTAAGGTTATTGATTTGATGGTTTGTGGGTATTGGGTTGTCATGTGTTCAGCTCGAGAGAGTGAATCCTAAACCCTTTTGCAAACATTCAGCTCGAAAGTGAATGGACTAAAGCGTAGGTTGTTCTTAATTAATGCTTATTGGTGTTCGAGAGAAACCAATTTGATTTGGGGTAAATTGTTCGAGAGAAAGTTTATCCCCACTAAAGTCTAGCTTATTCACTAATTTACAGCTATTTACTATTAATTGCAATTACCCATTTGCCTACCTTAGCTTATAATCCAATCACATCGCAAGAACCTGTCTCCTTACTTGTTATTTTCGTGTCATTTGTTGTTGTAGATGATAATAACAATAAAAGCCCCATGTTATTTGACACTCTTGTCACCCCAAACTTGAACCATGCTTTTATTCGTAAATGTATTTACCTATGATTGACTTGAGCATATTCACGATTTTCTATTGATTCTCAAATAAGTACCACTCCCTGTGGGATTCGACCCCAACTCACTTAGTTGGGTTATATTACTAACTAACGATCGTTGACGCTTAGAATTGGATGAAGTGTCTTTGAAACGTTATTAATCAAAATGGCGCCGCTGCCAGGGAGTGGTGTTACTTGAGAATCTTTAGTTAAGTTGAATTTTGTTCTTGTTAGTTATAGCTTAACTTAATTTTAGTTTTGTTTTGCTTGTTTGTGTTTTGAAACAGGAAGTATGAGTGTGAACGGCAGCAATGGCAGCCAAGTAGGCCATAAAGATGACATCGGAAACCTCAACGATGTCAACGAGCCTAATGCTAATAACCCCCATCTTATGGGTGGTATTGGTGTCATTCACTTGCCTCCGACCAAAGGGAATGCGGTGTTCCACATCACAAGTACTATGTTGCAGCTCTTGCAATTGAAGGGGATGCTCAGTGGTCTGGCTCATGAGGATCCCCATGAGCATATTAGAAACTTCGTGGATGTATGTGGATCGTTCTCTTTCAAGAACATATCCCAAGATTCTATCTAGTTGAGGTTGTTCCCGTTCTCTTTGATGGGAGAAGCATGTAAGTGGCTGATTGAATTGCCACGTTAATCCATCACTTCATGGGAGGAGTTGGTTACTGCATTTCAAGTGCGATTTTTCCCTCTTTCGAAGATGATGACTCTTCGGGATAGGATTCAGAGCTTCAACCGTCTGGAAGGCGAGCCAATTCATGAATCTTGGCTGCAATTCAAGAAGTTGGTGATCCAATGCCCAACTCATGGCTTGCCTGACAACGTGTTGCTGCAGTATTTTTACTGGAGCCTTGACTCTGTAAACAAAGGTGTTGCTGACCAACTTTCTCTTGGAGGTTTGATGCAGCAACCTTGTGTGATAGCGGCTCAGCTCTTGGATGGCATGACCACAATCAACAGGGAGTGGTACACCCATGAAGACCAGGTCTCCCCTCTCACGTTTAAACTGACCAAGGAGCAGATGGAGAAAGACCAAGATAGGGACCAGAACATGGCCAAGATCATGACACAACTTGACATTTTGTCCAAAAATGTCATGGGAGCTGTTGGTCGAAGTGTTAATGTCGTGGGTGTCGGGTGTGTTAATTCGGATGAGTCCAAGTTCGAGGTTTTGTATAATGAAGAGGTGAATTTCCTTGCTAGCCAAAGTGGTGGTTATCGTTCAAACTACCCGAGACAGGGTCGTAACCAAGGTTGGAATAGGGATGAAGGTTGGAAGAATCGCGATCGAGAATGGAGGGACCAAAATCCCAATTGGAAGGATGGGGAGAAGGATAGGTATGTGCCTCCCCACAAGTACCAAAAGCCAAAGGATTCGAAAGGTGGCCAGTCTGAAGATATACTTTGTTGTATCCTCAACAAAGTTGAGAGGTCGGACAAGATTTTGAAAGAAATGAAAGAAGACGTGTCGACCCTTAGCCAGACTGTTACCTCCCATTCTATATCGATCAAGCATTTGGAGACCCAAATGGGTCATATCTCGTCTCATTTGAACTCGAGATAGTAAGGGGGTTTGCTTAGTGATACTATGGCTAACCACAAGAATGAGGTTTAAGTGTGGACTTGCGTCGTGCCGCGATGTTAATTTAGGCGCTGCTTGGGAGGCAACCCAAGTTTTATTTTCTTTCTTTTTAAGTTTGAAATAATGGTGTGTTGAATGTGCAGGTCAAAGTGTGGAAATTGTTTGAAAAGTGTAGGTTGGCGAGCTGATAGTCTAGTCGGTGACTCACCGAAGAGGTCGGTGACTCACCGAAGAGGTCGGTGACTCACCGAAGAGGTCGGTGAGCCCAACATGGACAGCCGTGGGACTCAAGACAATTTTAAATTAAAGTCTATAAAACTCGCCGATCCCAGGAGCAACTTGGCGAATCGCCGACCAGGTCTGTCATCACGATCTAGTCCACTGTTTGGACCCCCACATTAACTAGAGGTCTTGTAAAACTCGATGAGGTAAGTGCCCACTCGACGTGTCGCCGAGTGGGTCGGCGAATAAAACTAATGTTGTCGAATGGGCGAGAACTGGACGGTTTTTAAAGGCCAAAGGTTTAAACTTCCAACTCATTCACTTTTCCTCACTTTTGAACTTCCCAAACTCACACCCTCACTTTTGTTTTCAATATTTTTGCATTTTTACCGTGTTTTAGTCGTTGGATTTGTGTTTGGAGTGGATTACTTTGCGGCCTAGCATTTCAATCTTGTTTAATTGGCATCTAAGGTTGGTTTTCCGAACCCCGAGTTTATTTTTAGAAATTTGTACTCATTTGCTAGTAATTTGATCTTAGTGATGTGTGCTGGGACTCTCTGATCTTAATTGTTTATGTGTGTGCCTAGTTTAATTTGATATTTTTTCCTGTAATGCCATTGTTGTTGAATTCCCGTGATTTTGTGCCTTAAAATTGGTTAAAATTTGTGGGGTTGTGCTTGCATGTTGTTGGGTCTAGTCAGGTGAAGTCTAAGTAGCCTGCATTTGTGTCAAATGATGTATTTTTCCCGATGATGGAGCGGTTGACGTCATTCTTAAGGGTAAAAGTCATCAAATGGCCAAATTTGGCAAAACCGGGAGAAGTCTGAGTATCCCGGGGGCATAGGAATAATGTGTCTTAGTTTAATTTGATGAGTGCATGTTTTAATTTTGTTTTTGGGGGCTGCAGGGTTGAATTTGGGAAGATGGGTTAAAAGTACGCATGTTGGGTAGTTTGGCGAGCTGGGTCGAGCTCGCCTAACCACTCGGCGGTTCGCTGAAGTTCCCGATCTCGCCTTTAATTTCATGCTAAATTTGAAGTTTGGTTCTGTAAATTTCGGCGAGAAGCCTGAGATTGCCAAAAGCACTCGGTGACTCACTGAAAGTCTTTTATGATCACCCTTCGCCTGCACCCTTGACCCTTAATTGCACTGTAACTTTCGGCGGGATAATCCTTGTTCGCCAAATGTTGTCGGCGATTAACCGAAAGGCCCTTCCATCACGGACATGTCAAATATTTCTGAGATTTTTGAGCCAATCCTTTCAGTAATCCCGATCTAGCTCGCCAAAGAGATTTGGCGAGTCTGTCTGCAACTATTTTTTCTGTGCTTTTGATTGAATTGTTTCTAACTATTCCTGATGTTCTTGTAGACATGGCTAGACCAAAAGTTGCCGATAGAAACATGCCATCCTATAAGAAGGCTAAGGGGATAACTATCAACGAGGATGCCACCGCATCCATGTCTAAGGCAACCAAACATCCCACATCTGGTGGGAAAGGCAAAGGTAAAAGGAAGGCACTTGCATCACCGGAGGCCAACTCCGATAGTGATGGGATCTACGCCACTCACCTCACTACATCTGAGAGTGAGGGTGACCACTAGGAGCAGCAGGTTGTAGTTTCAGTGCCCAAGGATGATGAATTGTTAGTAGCATAGAGGGCTGAGCTGCGGTCCAAAAAGATGAACGATCCATCTAGGATCAGGAATCCTAAGCCCACCACCACTCCTCCTCCAATTCCAGCACAGGCAGTGGCCCTAGCACCACCAGTATAGGGTCCTCCTCCCAAGTCTATGAACAGATTAAAGAATGAGGGGTTGAGGACAATCATTGTGGAGAAGCGTCTGTCCACTGATGGGGTCATTGACAGGTACCCAGATATTATGAGTTGACTGAAGTCTCATAAATTCCAGATCTTCACCAAGCCCTGTGGCCCGTATATTCCAAATTGGATTTGGGAGTTCTACGTTGCTTATGGGGCCTTGATACCGCAAAGAAAGAAGCAGGCAACATCATTCAAACCGGTTGACTATGTAGTTGTCAGGAGGAAAAGGGTGCAGTGTGATTTTACTGCCATCAATGTTGTTCTAGAATGTAATACAAAACTTGAAGATGACTGCCTGCATATGATCAGGACAAAGACGCTGGACAACATAAAGAAGTTGTTAGTCCCGCTGATATTCGATGGCACTACGAAGTGGTTGGAGGCAGGGGATCCAATAGAAAAGAAAGATCTAAACATAGCTGCAAGGTTTTGGTTTGGCTTCATCAACAGCACTATAATGCCATCCCAGAACGAGTTGATTCTCCGCCTAGCCAAGGCAGCCTGTCTGGGTTGCATCATCGAGGAGACAAGGATAAATTTGGGGATGATTATGTCTCAGGAGATGGTCATGAGGGCCAAGCAGCGCCAGACTTCCCTTCTCTTTCCGGTGTTGATCACCGAGTTATGCAGACGGGCTCGGGTTCCTAGAGATGCGAAGAAGAATGTGGAAGTGATTCCCACATCCTCTACCGATATCTAGAGGATCGAGGAGGAGTATTTAAAGGATCAGGCAGAGAAGAAGAAGGCAGCCTAGGTTGTTGATACTCAGACATTACCTGCAGAGCCACATTTGCCTACTACGGCCCCTGGGCCTTCAGGTACTTCTAGTGTTGTTCCTTCTGACATCCCTAGTTCCTCTGCCGCTACATTGCCTCCCAGAGCTGTTGTTGTTGCTGTTTCCCAGAACCCACACACTTAGGCTGCATTACTCCGGATGGGGGGCAGCTAGCCCATTTTGCCGATCATCGTGCTACCAGACTTGAGGCCTCCATTCCAAGCATGATTCAGACTTCCCTGGCCGATGTTGTGACACCATTGAGCGTTACCATTGATGTCGCGATGCAGGAGTACCCCCTAGACGTAACACGGCATACTCGACCCCGAAGTGGTCTAATACAAGCCCTTAGCATCATAACATAGGTAATAGAAAAGTATGGAAAATTTAAAACTTCTTTAAGATACAATCGAAAACATTTTCATAAGCAAGCGGAAGTCTTTACTAAAACCTTTGTCTCAACCCATCTATTTAATTTCATGAATAAAAGTCTTTGGGATGCTGCGCATACAAAGTCTAAAAACCTAAAGAAAAGAGATAAAAGAAACATGGGTTCGTCCTCGAAACTATGAGGACTCACCAAATCTTCAAGTCTTCTTGCCTCTTATAAATCTAGCCTCCAAATCAACTCAAGTCTCCAACCCTACATTTGGTTAGAATGTACGCAATATGCGTTAGTACAAAATGTACCAAGTATGAAAACTAGCACAACATCATAAGAGCATCACAAATGGTTAGTCAACATAAGACATGATCATAAGAGATAATAACATAGTCATAGCATAATCATCATAGTCATAGCATGATCTCCAACATAAGCTTCATATAAACATAAGTCAACATAAGACATAGTTAATGAGCATAGGAGACAAGTCATAATCATATACGCATAATTGACTCTTAGTCATCCATACCATAATAGCACCATTCTCAAGTAACCTCAAAAGCATACATGTGCAAAACAAGAATAGCAACCCACAATACTACCCAAGCCAAGTATTCCTTTTTGGTCATCTTAATCATAGTCTATATGCATGGTTAAGTCTTAAGCTTCTTTACCATAAGGGCACCATACTTCTAGGTAACCTCAAGGCACACTTGTGCAATGCATGAAAGGCATCCCATACTATCCTTCACCCTAAACATAACCTTGAAGTCATCCTAGTCATATTCACCCTCCTTTGGTCTTACTTATAAGATTACTTCATAAAGACAACGGAACTACCACCTTAGTCAATCATATTTTGGAAGGAAACTAAGGCAACAACCCGGCTAAGTCATACTACATAAGAGAACCCTTCACAACTAGTCCCAAGTCATACTTGTGCCATGTATGGATATCATCCCATACTACTACCCACACTAAGTACTCCTTTAGACCATCATGAATGTCCACTAGTTGGGGACTTGTCCCTCTTGACTATTTGCCTCTATTCATATTAGGTACTTATCTATTTAGTACTAGGCAAGTCATCACACCTGAATGACTACAAGACATCAATTCAAGGCTACCAAGGAATAACACCCACTAGGCTAGACCAAGCTAATAATCTAACTAAAATGACCTTACTATGCTAAGTCAAGCTACCATGGAGAAATACTATCATACTAGTCCAAGCTATCCAAGGAAGGGTATAAATGTCCCATCCTAATCATCATGCAATACACCCTATGATGTTAATGAAAGCTATCCTTAGGAGAGTATGATTCTCAATCCCAAGCTACCATGAGTACAACTAACTCAAGGTAACCTTACAAGCACACCAAGATGCTATTGTAAGCTATCTGTAGGAGAGTATGAATCTCAATCCCAAGCTACCATGAGTACTACTAACTCAAGCTAACCTTACAAGCATACCAAGTTAATATTGTAAGCTATCCTTATGAGAGTATGAATCTCAATCCCAAGCTACCATGAGTACTACTAACTCAAGCTAACCTTACAAGCACACTAAGATGCTTTTGTAAGCTATCCTTAGGAGAGTATGAATCTCAATCCTAAGCTACCATTAGGAGAGTATATGTCCTCAATCCTAAAGCTACCATAAAGTGGTCTTGGCCTAACCAAATCAAGCTACCATGAAATACATTCTAACAATGCTAGTTCAAGCTACCCCTTAGGAGAGTATAGATCCTCAATCCTAGGCTACCATGCCTATTCTAATGCAAACTACCATGAAAAGCAACCTACCAATGCTAATTCAAGCTAACCTTAGGATAGCATAATTCCTCAATCCTAAGCTACCATGAGATGGTCTTGTCTTACCACGTCAAGCTACACATGAAGGCATCCTAACAATGCCAAGTCAAGCTATACCTTAGGAGAGTATAGATCCTCCATCCAAAGTTATCAATCTTGGTCTTATCCTACTAAGCCAAGCTATACATGAAGGTAGCATATGCCACAACTTCAAGCTATTCTAGACTAATATGCTTTGATTTATTTTAGGTTCTTAAGTCAACCTAGAATCATTCTATGTGAGAGAACTTGAATCTCCTAGCATACTTATGTCTAAGTGTATAAGAGAAAGAGAATACACAACAAGATCACATCATATTTACTTTACACCCAAAGCCCTAACAATGATGGCTACAAGCCCTACTTTCAAGCTTAACTTCACTCTATCATGATCCATGTCTAAATTACAAGCTATTCAATCACATTCTTTACTACTAAGTGATTCTAGTCATAATTGCTTCATATGGTTCAATTCTAACTTTACAAGTCAAGATCCTTCCTATTCTTGTGGTGTGATTATGTGATTATGGATTGAGTTAGATGTTGGGTATTGTTAATTAATAGTTTAAATGTTGTTTAAAAGTGATTTATTAGTAATTATGGTTTAATTTAAAGGGTAGTAGTTGCAAATGCAACTCTACCTTCGTGTTTGTGGCTTGCTCGAGAGAGAGGTTTTAAAACCAAGGTTACTGATTTGATGTTTTGTGGGTATTGGGTTGTCACGGGTTCATCTCGAGAGAGTGAATCCTAAACCCTTTTCCACACATTCAGCTCAAGAGAGTGAATGGACTAAAGTGTAGATTGTTCTTAATTGTTGCTTATTGGTGTTCGAGGGAAACCAATTTGAATCGGGGTAAATTGTTCGAGAGAAAGTTTATCCCAACTAAAGTCTAGCTTATTCACTGATTTACAACTATTTATTATTAATTGCAATTACACATTTGCCTACCTTAGCCTATAATCCAATCACATCCCAAGAACCCGTCTCTTTGTTATTTTCATGTCATTTGTTGTTGTAGTTGATAATTACAATAAAAAAAACCCTGTTATTTGACACTTGTGTCACCCCAAACTTGAACCATGCTTTTATGCGTAAATGTATTTACCTATGATTGACTTGAGCATATTCATGATTTTCTATTGATTCTCAAATACGTACCACTCCCTGTGGGATTCGACCCCAACTCACTTAGTTGGGTTATATTACTAACTAATGATCGTTGATGCTTAGAATTGGATGAAGTGTCATTGAAACGTTATTAATCACCAAGCAGCACCAAACTTCCCTCCCCTTTCCGGTGTTGATCACTGAGTTGTGCAGATAGGCTCGGGTGCCTCAGGATAAGAAAAAGGATGTAGAAGTTACTCCCACCTCCTGTACAGACATCCGGAGGATTGAGGCGGAGTACTTGAAAGATGAGGCCGAGAAGAAGAAGGAAGCCCCGGTGGATACATCCCCGGTTGTTGATATTCAAACACTACCTGCATAGGCAGTATTGCCTACTCCGGTCCCTGGGTCTTCAGGTACGTCTAGTGTTGTCCCTTCTGTTACTCCCAGTCTCTCTACTGCTCTCTTGCCTCCCATATCTGGTACTACTGTTGCTGCTGGCCAACCTCAACTCACCCAGGCTGCATTGCTACGGATGGGGCAGCTAGCCCATTTTACCGATAGACGCAGCCTCGAGGCAGAGGCCACCATTCCTGGCATGATCGAGAGGGCCCTTGCTTCTGCTGTGACACCCTTGAGTGCGGATATTGATGCCCTTGCGGCTCGGTTAGCGGTGTGTGATAAAGGCCAAGGGGCCACTGAGGAGGTGACGACTCTAAAGGCCGTTATTGTTGCACTGAGGAGAGATGTGGAACAGCTGAAGTCCACCGACATGTCGATGATTTTAGGGACGGTGGAAATTCCGGATATGCCAGTTGATCCAGATATGCCTCCAGCTACCACCGGAGATGAGGTTCGAGTTGGATAGGTAGTTGCTACCGAGTCTGAGGAAGAGACCAATGAGGAGTTGCTTATTGCTGATGAGGATGCTTCTTATGAGGGTCTCACAGAGACTGAGGAGGCCATGGTAGATGCAGTTGTGCAAACATCTTTGGCAGACATACCTTTGGCTGATCCTAGTAGAGCTGGTGCTATTGATGTGATTCCGGGCACTGATGCCCAAGATCAGAGTGTCGAATCAGGCATTGATTTACCAACAAATGGAGAGACTATGTAGTCAGTACCTTTCTTTACCTCCCTCTCTGTCTTCTTTTCTAGATTTTTTGGATATTTTAGTGCATTTGAGGACAAATTGTTTTTTGTTTGTGGTGGGGTGAGGTGTTTCATACCTATCTCTTATGTTGATGACATTTTCTGTATATATTGGGTTTTGTGCTATATATTGTGTTTTGACACTGTTTTTGTGGATGTTTGAGCTTGCGGCTCCTTATTTTGAATACGAATAATTTTTGGACCCTTCCGGAAAATTTTGCCACCTCTTGTGTATTTAATTGTGGCTGTTCTTGTGTAAATTTGAGTGTCGATTATGATCAATACTGATGACTTGAATAGTGTTCTCAATCGAACAAACATGAATGTGCGGCTATGATGAGGCCAAATGAAGTTGCATAGGCAATATGTGAACTCTTTACATCTCATTATGACTAACCGATTATCAAATTTAGTTTGTTGTGATGAACTTTGCACACTAGCGAAAGTGTGTATTCTTGTTTGACATTGGTGTCAATGCCTTGTGTGATGAGCTTACCGTGAACCTTCTGTGATGAAACCTAGAATTTCCCCCCTTGGTCCGGTTGACTAAGTGATGCAAGCTCTTGAAATGATCTTAGGCAACAATTTTAAAGAGTGAAACAATTTGACATTATACCTCTTTTGTGGCCTACCTTGTGAGTGTGTGAACTTTGCTTGAACACCCTTTGAGCCTTACCCTTTTTCTTGGAAAAAACTTGAGCAAATGAACCTTTCTTTATCCCTTCACCCATAATCCTCATGATATGTGGTTTGTTTGAATAGCCCACTTAGGCCAAAAGCCTAAGTTGGGGGTGTGGTGAAAAGAGAAGGTAAATCAAGTAGTGCAAAGAAGGGCCCCTTTGACCCATGGTTTTGAGGAAGATGGAACCCCTCCATACAAAAAAAAAGAGAAAAAGAAAAGAGGAATGAAAAAGTTTGAAATAAAGTTGTGAAAGTGCAAAAGAAATGGGGTGTCCGGTATTCCATGGAAAGTGAATAATGGGGTGACTTTTGAGCATGAATGAAAATGTTGAAGAAAAGGAAAGAAAGTGTTGTTCATACCACATTTCATGAGGACAGCAGCCATTGAGCCTAAATGACCATAACTTTACACTCAGCCTCGTTACAAGCCTTGAAAAGACCTTTTTTATCTTGAGTGAGCTGAAGCAGATGTTGATTGGAAAATAAGGGCAAACCTATGGGTGGAGTCATGCATTTGTTCATCTTTGTGAGTACGAGAGTTGTTTGTGATTCTGGAACTATTAAGTATTGAACCATTGTGTGTGAATATGGAATCATTCTTTGTGTAAGGGCATTTGAGTACCTTTGTTAAGCATGAACTTGCATTTGAGGCAAGGATTGTGAGCTTGAGATTCTTTGGTAATGGTGAGTCACAACTTGAGACTTTAAGTGCACAATTGATCCTTGCATGAGTAAGTTGAGTCTTGTCGTGTGCATTCATGATTGAGTCTTGTGTAGCACTATTTGAGACATCCTCTTTGAACTGCTGAACTTGAGTTTTACTTGAGGACAAGCAAAAGTGTAAGTTGGGGTGTTGATGAGTCTATGATTTGAACTCATTTAGGGCTTTATTTGGATAGATTTAGTGTCCTCAAATGCTTATTTTGTGCCAATAACTGATGTAAAATCCTTGATTTCCATGTATTTGGATTAAGGAACAAAGCATGGACACTAATTTGCCAAAAGGAACTAAGCGAGCTGAAAGAAGGAAGAAAAGAGAGCCTAGTGATCGCCATGTCCATTTGGCGAGTCGCTGAGTGGCCATTTGACCGCCTAAATTTCTAGTGTGCCAAGCCCTGAATGAGAAAATAGAGTTGGCGAGAGAAAGGAGCAGTCGGTGGATCACCGAGTGGTTCCGCGATGCAGTATTAGATCGCCCAAAGTTACAGACCTGGAGGATGCTGAAGGCCAAAGCAAAAAGGCGATAGAATTGACCAAAGAGCAGATCACCGAGCTGATCGGTGAGCCTGACTTACTGCGCCGAATGGTCTTTCGTACCATATTTTTGGTGACTATAAATACGTTTTTGAACATTTAGTTTACAACTTTTTACATCATATTATTAAATAGAGAAATTTGTTAATTTGGAACTTAGAGTATTAAGACAAATTTTCCTTAGCTTTGAAGAATTGAAGATTTTCACTTTTGAGAAATTCGAAGTGGGTCTTTGAGATTCTTCAATTTGGACCTTTGTAAAGACGAAATTAATCTTACACAGTTGATGGAAACACAATTGGGTAATGATTTTTATCTTATTATGATGTCTAGCTAAAACCCCAATTCTTGGGGTGTGATTATGTGAATATGGGCTGATTTAGTTTATGGATATTGTTAATTATTAGTTTAAATGTTGTTTAGAAGTGATTTCAATCAGTAATTGTGGTTTAACTTAAAGAATTATAGTTGCATATGCAGTTCTACCTTCGTGTTTTTGGCTTGCTCGAGAGAGATGTTTTAAAACCAAGATTATTGATTGATGGTCGGTGGGTATTGGGTTTTCATAGGTTCAGCTCGAGAGAGTGAATCCTAAACCTTTTTCCACACATTCAGCTCGAGAGAGTGAATGGACTAAGGTGTAAGCTATTCTTATTTTGTATGCTTGTCGATGTTCGAGAGAAATTGACTTAATTCGGGGTAAATTATTCGAGAGAAAGTTTACCTCCTTTATAGTTTAGCTTATTCACTAATATTCATCTATTTCCTAATAATTGCAATTACCCATTTGTCTACATTAACCTATAATCGAATCACATCCTAAGAACCCATCTCTTTATTGTTATTATTGTATTATTTGGTGTTGTTGTAGTTGATAATTAAAACCAAAACCCCCTGTTATTTGACATTCCTGTCACCCCTGATTTTAATTATGTTGTTATTCATAAATGTCTATTCCTTTGGCTTATTTGACCATATTCATACTTTTCTATTGAATCTAAAGCACGTACCACTCCCTGTGGGATTCGACCCCAACTCATTTAGTTGGGTTATATACTGACTAACGATCGTTGATGCTTAGAACTAGATTAAGTGTCTTTGATAGCGTTATTAAATCACACGGGTCCGGAACCGGAACCTACACAAGTGTAGAAGCAATGAGTGTGTACCAAACAACACAGTACTCAACAGTCAACCTACTAAAAAAAGCAAAACTAAATAGAAATCGAGTACTCCTTTTATCCAAATTGAACCTCCTCAAACTACAACCTGTATAGAAATTAGCCCAACCTAATAATTCTACAATACACAGTTAACAAGGCTTAATAATCATAGTCCAATAATTATAGTTCAACAACCAACAAGTGTCAAATGTACCAATCACAAGTATCAAGTCATCAATAACACAAATTAAGGTTATTAAGTACAACAATTAAGTATACAACCACAATTATCATGATTATCATGCACAAATATAAATCGGGACTCATGGGGAACACCTATAATCCAAGTTCTCATCGAAAATAACCTCGGCCTCAATAACATTCATTCGTAATGACCTCGGCATCAATAACACTCGACAACAATGAACTCGGCATCAATAATAATCATCGGTAAAGACCTCGACATAATTGCACTCGTCGATAAAGACCTCAGTATAATCACACTTACCAGTAAAGACCTTGGCATAATTACACTCACCAGTAAAAAAAAATGACATGATCACACTTGCAGTAAAGACCTCAACATAATCACACTCGCTAATAAAGACGTCGGCATAATCACACTCACCGTTAAATACCTCAGCACAATCACACTCACCGATAAAGACCTCAACATAAACACTAGTCGTCCTTTCAACTTTCACATAATATCACTTGTCTCATCACGGTGCACAACAATCAATGCAAATGAGAAATTTCACACCATAAGAAAGAGACAACAATTCAAGCAATTAAAGACCACAACAATGCCAACAAAGCTTTCCATCAATCAACACATTTGGGTCCATAACAAGGTAATTCACAATATATTATGATCAACACATTTTATTTTTATGAATCCTCTTTGTATTCATTAAGATCAATCAAGTGGATTAATTGAACTCATCACCTCATTCCTATTGCTCTCAAACACACACAATGAAGGGAAAATATAAGAATTCTACAAGTTTTACAAGGTATGGAAATTACTTGCCTCAACTCAATCAAAGTCAATCCAAGACTTGAGTCTTCCCCTTCCGAACAATATTCAAAACCTCAATGTCTAGTTCAATCAAGTAATCAAAATAAGATTATGGAAATAGTAATTCTCAATTCATACATTTTCAACAATGGGTTATATAAACTCTCACACCCGATTCCGAAAATGAGATTTGAATTAAAAAATCTTTACTTGAAAATATTACCCAAGACATTTGAAACTCATTGGTGAAAACCATTTTGAAAAAAGGAGTTAAAATCAGTTCACAATCACTATTTTACTTTGGAACTCAAGTTCTTGAAAACCCTTGTCATTTACCAATCAAAATCTCAAGTTTTGATGTTAAAATCCATAAATAATCAAAGGGAAATGAATTTTTATAATTTCAAAGGCTTACCCAATTGTTTTAGCAGAAGAAATCTCTTCAAAATTGCCTCTAAGGGTTTTACAAAGCTTAAAATAAGGAAAAATAGGTAAAACTCAGAAAATGGCAAGCAAAAAGGGTTCCCTAATGTCTCTTAAACGAACTCAGGGAGGTCTCGATTTCGCGAACCAGGGTTCGCCTTCGTGACCATCGCGATCGTGACTCATGGTTCGCTTAAGTGAACTCTGCCTAAAAGAGGCCCTTTGCTTTCGGGATTAGGGTCTCACTAACGCGAACATCGCGATCGTCAGGTACCCTTTGGGAAAGCGAGACACACCAACAACAGAAATATCAACCAACTTTCAAATCATCGAATGGACCCTTAGGATTCATCTGAAACCTCGTACACACAAACTATATATGCAAATCAATTATACCTGACGTTCTGGACTCAATAGAACCATCAAAATACGAATCCTGGTCTCCTTAACTTGAAATCCATGAAAGTCACTATAAACTAATCAAAATGCCTAAAAGGCCAAATCAAGCTCGGAACTTCTAAAAATTAAACCAAGACCAACTTAAGCCTAAAATCATCCCCCAAATTCAATGGAACTCTTGAAATTCTGATATGAGTATCTGAACTCCGAATGTTAACCAAAGTCAATCCAAAGGCTAAAATCTTAACAATTTTCCAATTTAGGACCTCTGAATAAGAAACTGACAACTCTCTCAAACCAATTTACACATTCTTGGACTGATGGAATCGATGGAGTTTCATTCTGATACTCGAAACTCTGAAAGACACTGAAAATCATTTTTTGATATCTTTAGCCTTTGAATTTCAAAAACTTTCATAAATCACAACTCTTTACACAAAGTTGGAAACCAAATTTTAAAAGTCAATCATAAATGACTGTGGGTCGTTATTAGGAGGAGGAAAATGGTAATTTTACGAAAGTTTTAAAAAAATGACCTTCCGGGTCATTGCATGAAAATACAATTCTATCTAAAGCGAAGTTTTTTAATGAAGGGAAAGAAGTTCAAACAATATTTTTAAGGGCCTTCATGCATTTAATATAGTATAGATAGATTATAAGTGTATATATATATATATATATATAATGAAAGTATTTTATTATAATAGATAGTATATTGTGTGAATGTTTAGTACACACTATAAGTATATCTATAATATAGAGAAAAGACATAGAGTGACACCTGAAGTTATCTCGAATTTTCAAAAAGACACCTTATCTTTGTGGGCGTCCTATTACCCCACATTACATTTTAAATCACAATAAATACACAATTATTGCATAATATGTATTCTAAATGCCTGAGCGTTGGTCTCACCCCAAATTAATAATATAATTACTTTTTTTCCAACCCATTTAGTAAAGATCAGATAAAATCTCAACCTACTCCATTTAACCCTAAACCCCTTTCAGATTTTCACTCCACTTACTCTCTTTGATGATCAAAACCCTAAAGCATTTCAATAGTCAAAGTAAAATTGTTTCGTGATGATAATTTCTTGAATTATGGAGTCAAAACCAAGAACTGAAGGCTTACATGTTAATTGCTTCTTGATATGAATGTAAATTTTGGTTAAAATGTTCTTTTTATATAGTAGTGATTTTTGAAAAATCACCTTGGTAGTGATTTTATTGTTATATTCTTCTTCTGCTATCTATTATTCATGTGTATGTAATGTTAATTTAGGATTGATTTGAATTCGAATATTTTTTCACTGATTTAGTTTTGAAATGCACTTTCAGGATTTAGAAATTAGTTGATTTCATGACTTTTAAATACAATAAAAAGAAGAAATTGAAGCTAGTAAAGTTATACGAAAATCTTGTTAAAGATGGAGAATTTTTATTCTATTGTAGATGAAAAGCTCTTCAATATCAATCAATGGAGGTTTTGGAGAAGATGAAAAGTGAGTCTTTTAATAAAAAAGAGAATCCAAATTTATAGTGCCACATGACATTTTTACACTGGGTTGGGGTGTATTTTTACTCCTCCATGCGCCTATCAAATGTGAGAACAAAACTATTGTGAAAATGGGTCAAACGTGTTTATTTATTGTGATTTAAAATGGTTTTATGCGGTAATAGGACGTACGCAAACGGTAGGTGCCTTTTTGAAAATTTGAGACAAGTATAGGAGTCACTTTATGTCTTTTCTCTATGATATAATATAAGTATTCCATTATAATAAATAGTATATTGTGTGTATAATTTTATTATACAATATAAGTATGTAAGCAATATTTTATTATAAATAGTTATAATTATTTCAAAATTAAATAGATAACAATACACTATATTGATAATTGATTCAAACTTTCGAATTCATAAATGGCGATAATTTTTTTTAAAAAGAACTCGGTCCTTTAACCAAAACCCGGCCCGACCTAGTTAGCCTGGGAACGTGTGCAGACGGGTTATGGGCTGGGCCGAATGGGCGGTATTGTAACATCTCGTACTTCGAAAAGTCAACTAGAGATTTGTACACGTAAAACTTCACTTTTTAGTTTTGGGTCAACTTCAAATGACCATAACTTTCAGCACATAAGGAGTAGGTGGCCCATGAGGTATCAAATCAAAGGTCTTTGAGTTCTCTTTCCAACACCGCTAAGTTTGCTAAATTTTGAGCTTAGATGAAGGAGTTATGCCCATTTGAGTGCAGCCTCTCTAGTTAAGGCATTTCTTCCATTTTAAGGAGGGGTATTTTGGTCTTTTTATTATTCCATTAGGCCTAAACGTTTTTTTTCCACCCAAATAGGGGTCTAAAATCAACTAATTGAGATCAGTTTTCATTCATTCATAAACGCTTAGGGTTGAGAGAAGGGTTTCAAGATGAGAAAAAGAAGAAAGTTTCAAAAGTTCTTTCAAGCTTTGAGGATTTTCGCCAAAACTTAGTTCTTTCAAGGTATGTAAGATTTTATAGTGTTGGGTTTATTCACCCTCACACCAATCATGTAAATTCATCCATAGATTCATAATTTAAGTTGGTTGATTTGAATTCTTGAGAAGTTCTTGAGGTTTTGTTTCATTCTTTAACAATGGAGTCTTGTTGTGTTTTTCAGGTGAAGGTTTTGTGAATGAGTGATGTTCTTGACGAAATTTGAGTGGGTTTTCATTGATTATGTATTAGGTTTATGAATCAAAAAAAGTTTGGAGGAAATCATTCGATTATAGATGAATTAGGCCTTGAATTTGAGCAAGAAAATTCGTCAAAAATCTGGACATGGGCAGTGGCATGGGGCGGCGCGCCACCATAGTGCCAGAACTATAGCCCAGAAGTTTGGGGCCTGGCACGGTGCACCACTCAGTCCGTCCCAAACACTGTTTAGTAGTTTTGAGGTTGGTGCCCCGCGCCACTCAGTGCACCAGGGTCGTTAGGTCCCTTACCCTTTTGTCCTTCTTTCCGTGTGTGTTTCCTCGCATCGTACCGGAGTTCTCTTCTTGAAATTCACTCTTAAAATCTTCATTAATGTTTGAGAGATCATGCATGTCCTAATCACATCTCTTAATTTACATTTTCTAAGTAAAGTCAAGAAGAAAGTTCAAGAACGTCATTTTGAGAAGTCTTTTGCAATTATCTATAACTTGTTTTAAGACTTGAGTAAATGAGCATGATAATGAGGAGAGTTGAGTTTCATGTTTCAAAATGAGTATAAGGGAACTAAGTATTCCCAAGTATGTAACACTTTTACATTTTAAGAGAGAGAAACACAAATTTCTAAACGAGTTTACAAGTTTAAAGGATTTCCAGAATATCACCTCTTTTAAGGGGATCTTTTGAGTATTTATCTCAAATTGAGGAAGAGTTATGTTTTTAAATATTTGAGATGATTTATATATTAGTGGGAGTAGTATTGAGCAGCAATATGGGGATGAGTTCAGACAACTCAGAATCCTCATTAACCATGTATGCCAACATGGGTAATGAATCATACTTTTTAGATGATTCCTTATTGCTTTTAAGCATGGCTTAGTGGATCCACTTAGTTGGAGATGTTCTATACCACGAAAAGGTATAGGAGAGTTTTGGTAGCGTTTGCGAGACGTTGTATCATCACGTAGCTCATAGTGATTGTTGTCGGTTAGAGAATCTCCCAAATAAGAGTAAAGACTTTATTATTGCATTTTTATATACATTTGAGTTATTATCTACTGTTTTAATAGCTTTATATATAATGTATCTTTTATTGTTGTTTTCATATTGAGTTGAGTTGAGGTGAGTAGGTTTTCCCTTTCTATCAGTTCAGCTATATATCCCTATGTTCAGTTTTCCCCTTATAAACGCATACATTTAATGTACTGATGCCATTTGGCCTACATCATTTCATGATGCAGTTACAAGTATTCAGGATCATCAATCGGTGCTTCGTTGATCCCATCACATTCCAGCTAGTTTTGGTGAGCCTTATTGCTTTCTGGAGGGCTTCACATATGGTTTTGTTTTGTTAAGATATAGTGGGTCTTGTCCCGATATCTATCATAGTTATTAGAGGCTTCATAGACAATAGTAATATGAGGAGTCTTTCATTGTCCCGTGTTGATGTTTTAAGGACTTTGAGTTGAACAATTATGTTTATTAAGTATTTCAGACTATATTAAGTAATTAAACTATCATAGTAATTAGATCTTATGAGTTAATCTTTACATTTGAGTTTCCAATATTGTTGAGTAAGTCTTCCGTTGAGTATTGAGCCAGGCCAAGGGTTCGCTTGGGGACCAGCGATGGTTCTCGAGTGCCGGCCACGTCCAGGGTGTAGGCTCGGTGCGTGACAACTTAGTATTAGAGCATAGAGTTCAAGAGTCTTACGGTGTCTATGAAGCCGTGTCTATAGAGTGATACGTCAAAACATACACTTCAATTAAGAGGTATAAATGGTCGAAGTTAATTTATGGAACTCAACGTGAGTTGAGGTCGATCCCACATAGAATTTCTTTACAAAAAATGGTTTCGCTGTCGCGTTTACCCAAATGTTGTTATTTTTTCCTAAAGAGAAAAACAATTACAGAATGTAAAATGGGTTTAGCTGTAAAGCTCTAGTAACCAAGGTTGTTAAATAAGATCGAGTTTAACAATTAACAAAGTGTTGATTTTAAAGTTGTTTTGATAATTAAATGAAACTAGAATTGTGTTCCCCATAATATTGCATCTAGTTTTTTTTCCATAAATGAGTTTCAGGCAATTTATCTCTACAAAATACCAGCAAGTTAGATATATCTAACACTTCTCAATCTAATTAGATAACTTTCACTCAAGCCCTCTCGGTCCTAGAGTGTTAACAAGTTTTACTCTCACTTACGATAGTGTTAAAGTTCCTTTCTCTCGAACTCGAACTTTGACACCGTTTCCTTAGGTTAATTCAGCTTTTTCCCAACCATCACTTTTCTCTTGAACAAATGACAGATACAGGCTAACTCTAATGCGTGCACTCATTAGAATACATGAATAACGAAAACTAAACTCAGATTTACGTCATAGATCCCACAATCCCAGTTGTGGTATTTATCAACTCATGATTTCATGTAAACATACAGAATTATATAATGAAAACATGATAAGAAAGTACTTACGAAAATATGCAAAATCGATAAGCACTTGATAATTCAAAACCGAAAATAAAACCTCGAAACTTGATTCAATGTTAATCGTCCAAAACCAAAGCTAAGAATATTTGAAACTTCGTTGCTCATTCCAGATATGACGAGATAAAAACAAAAAACTAACTAATAAATTCAAATAGAATGTCTAAAATGAGTCCTACTCGAATGATCCGTTAAGGGTTCACGGTCCGTGAAGCCCCTCGTGATCCTTACTTGGGAACTTTCAAACTTGGTTCTTCAAATCCTATGTACTGTAACCTTGTCACGGATGTAACCACGGTTCATGACACTGACCACGGTCTGTATAGGTGCCCGTGGTCTTCACTTGGCCAAATCAATCGTCAGCTTCTCAAGGTCTCCCACCCCCCCGTTAGGTCGTTCGTGGTCTTTACTTGATATTGCCACAGTTGATCTTCTCCACACCTGCTCACTGGAAAGGTACTTCACGACCCTCATCACGATCAATAGTGAAGACCACAGTCCATGAGGCCTTCCGTGGTCTTTACTTGCTTCAATTCACTTTCACTACATTTTCTTCCTTTTTTGTCTTCTTTCATATCCACATGTTTCACCTGTACAAACACTACCAAACACATCATATCCATATAAACACACCTGATTCTAGTATTAAACCCTAGTTTTCAAGCATCAAATGTGCCAAGATTTCGCGGCACATCAACACCCTCAACTTAGAACCATTACTTGTCCTCAAGTGATGAGAAAAATAATGCACTTCGCTATCAAACATTCAAAATCTTTTTGAAACTGTGCAGCACCCATCTCAATCACAAATTGTATCCAAAACCATCAATCTAACATGCAAGGATCAATATGTGACATCACATTACTCACAGTCGACCATGCTTATGCATGTGTACTATAAGCTAACACAATCTACTATCAACTGCAATCACTATGTCCTCACACTAAAGAAGTCCCTCACTCATGATAATTGGGACTAAGTTCTACGCTCGCACTCTCAAATAACTTCTAACACTAACAACAAAAGACCATAGGGTTACCCTTGCTTTCTACGCTCTATCTTTCGAACAACCAGAATAGGATCACTGTAGGACTTTATCATCTTGTAACATAGACTCAGGCTAGGAAATGGATTTTTGGGTTTGTGAGTGACTAGTACCTTGGTTCTCCAAAGTTTCGTTCGCACACAACTTTTTTTGAGCGATTCCCTTTTTTCCTTCATTTCAGTACCTCCCAGCAACCATTATTTTATTTTTCTTTTTCTTTTCTTGTTATTTTTATTTCACATTTTGTGCTTTCAAATAACTGGTTGAACCCTCTTTTTCACTTTTCCTTTCTGCTCAGGTTGTAATCACCCTTAACTTAGGCCTTTGTCCTGAGTTGTGACATCATTTCTTCAGAGATCTAAGGATATGATGTTTAATGGGTAAGAACAAAATTGGTTCTCAAGCTCAAATCCGGTTCAAGTGATAAACTATTTTATTTGGTTGTTTTAATTTTGGCTTTTCAATGGCTTAGCAAAAATGGCCTACTGATCCTTTCCTATCCAGTTATTCTCAGATTTTAGCAAGACTACTCGGGCAAGTTCTAGTTTATGCTCCTAGCGTTAGACTTTGAGCAAACCTCACACACACGACACATGACTACATTCTCCAGTTTCTTGGTTCACCAATTTATTTTCAGACTAGCAATGTTCAACGCATGAGTACCTAAGATGTCATCTAAAGAGCCTAACAGTCAAACTCCAGATTAAGTCTATCATTTCAAACATAACTCGCTGATGCACAACTCAACATAAAAACTTCACATTTTCCTCAAACACACAAACACAGCAATCACAATTATCAGACAAACACAGAGTCAACCTCCATTCATTGTAAAGGCTAACATGGCAGGTTGCTCACCACCCCGTCCAAAAAAAAAAAGACTTTGCCCTCAAAGTCAATGAAGAAAAACAATACAGGGTTGTGTGGAGGGGTCATACCTATGGCGCATTAGGCGGCGACAGCCGGATCAGCATCGACACCCTTATCAACAGGTGCACTCTCAGAAACCAACTCTAGGTCAGGTTGGCTACCACTAACCAGGAAAGGTATTCCGCTACTAGAAGCGCCAGCTAACACTGCATCTCACTGTTGTTGCATAAGTGCTTCATCCTCTATTCCCTTTTTCCTCGAAGCCTTGCGGGATTTTTTTTTTGTCTTCTTTCTTCTTTGGATAGGTCAGCCGGCAGCTCCTCATCAGACTCTCTAGCTTTGTGTTTTATCTTGCTGGATTTGCTTTTAGAGAGTTGCCCACAGAAGTCGTCAAGGGATTGAGTGGTAGGTGTCTCACTAAACAAGTTCATCAATGATTCTGGCATGACCGGAGTAGGCACTTGTACCGACTTCTCAGCCAGTTGAGAAACTTGAGCTCGCATCTCGGCCAACTGCGTTTTGAACTCATCAGTATTGACTGAACTGGCAGCCTACAACCGTTCGTGGACAAGGACCTCCAAACTATCCATCCTGTCTTTTAAGACAACCAGCTCATTCCGCATCTCATCTTTTATCTTATTCTCTGTAGTTAACACATCTTGCTCTATTAGCTGGGCCATCTGGCATACAATTTGGTCGACTAAGGTCCTGGTCTGTCGCTGATCTGCAACCAATTTCTCAAGGAATAAAGTAGGAATAGTGACAAAAGTACCTGGAGCCTGTGAGGCTGAAGCTGGTAGCGGTGGTGCCTCTGTAAATAGTTCTGATGACTCCTCCTACTCTAGCCCTCTATCTGCATGTGGAATGTTGATCGGTACATGAGGAAGCACATCCAAAGAACCCACACCTCCGACTTTCGCACCAAATAGATGGTTAGCAACATCTTTTATTTTTGAAGCCTGGGTGAGCCTGAATGCCTCACTCCACTCGTCCACTAGCCTTTGCTTGCCGACATAATCTCCCTATCAGACAGGGAAATGGAAGTTTGGCTCTCTCATTTAGTGCCCTATCCCTCATTTCTATCGCTATGATCCGCCTCTCATTTATCGGGTAACCATCCATAAGGCAAGCTACCAAAGAAGCCAGTGAGGGAGACAAGGTATTATCATTACCTGTAGGTTTCAACTGTGCACAGACAATAGCCCACCAGACCTTGACTGGAAATGAAAGTGACGTTTTGGTAATGTGTATCGGTAATCCTGTAACCCAAGATACATTCTCCCCCTCTGAGGAAATTTTCCTTGCAATCCAGTGCATAATCCTCTCATGAGAGCTCTGGACCTCTATCTTAGCTTCACTGGTTACAACATGATGCTTGCCCTCAAAAAGGCCAACTGAAGCTGGTGTTGTGTATTCTTGACCATGCAACATCCTGTTGATAGTAGACATAGAGATATTCACGGATGTGCCCCGAACCATAATTGAATCAAGTGGTCCCCAAGTACTAGCAATGTCCTTCTGCCCATGTTTAGTTGTCTCAGTCTCTGCAGCAAAGTTCATCAATGTGGCTGCATATGAAGCATAAAACTCTCGGGTGAGATGGCTAGAAAATTCTTCAGGTGCGTTGTTCATCCAGTCAAACTGATGCAGCTAAAATATCTTGTAAATATCGGGGAATGATTTGATATTTGCCACCACCACTCTAGTCTCTGGCATGATTGGTCTATTCTTGAAGCCACCCGACTTGTTCACAATTCCATTCTTGAAGAAGTCTTCGGACCTGTTCACAATCCTCATAGAATGGAAAAAGTCAATCAGTTGTTGACTTGCTGCGGATTGAATTCATGGAGGTGGACATATTGGACCATTGTATCATCAGTGGTAATGTCCTCATCCGCTTCTACAACACCTGCCTTCTCATGTGCTCCAGTTTTAGCTTCTATTTCTACTGCAGGTGGAGGGGTGGTTGCATCATCCTGAGAGCTGCTCGCAGACTCTACACTACCTCCTAAACTAATATTAGACTGTCTACCTGATTCCTCACCGTTACCGAAACTACTACCTTCCTCTTTAGATTGGGAAGGAGTGTTCTGGAGAGTGGC
Organism: Solanum acaule; assembly: GCA_036250505.1. Lineage (NCBI taxonomy): Eukaryota > Viridiplantae > Streptophyta > Magnoliopsida > Solanales > Solanaceae > Solanum > Solanum acaule. Next base: position 29,265 of record JAJOOR010012115.1, read on the forward strand.
CCTCGCTATATGGGATCCAGTAGTTCGAGGTGGGTGATTCTCAATAGTGTTATTTATCTGAACCGCCGAACTACTAGACCCTAAAGCATTATCACCTTCTTATTGAGAAGCAGTAGGTGAGGAATGTGGGGCTGCGTTCTTTCTTCAGGGAGCCATAGTACCTGAGAAATACAAAAGAAAAACATTAGTACGCAAATCAATAAAATAACACACTATCGGGTACTCAAACTTCCCCTGTGTAATTACAACATGACGCCTTGCCTTAAGAATGTCGTCACCCAATCTATCATTGGGAAGGGCCACAAAATTGAAATGCAAAAAATAGAATTTAAAAGAACAGAAACAAAAATAATATTTTTTGTTTTTGTTATATATACGGGAGCCTAGACGAGCCGTGGTAGGTACCACGGTTCGTGAAGACCCTCGTGAATATAAGTGAGTACATTGACTGTGTGGGACAACTTACTGGAATGGACCACGGATGGCTTCACAGTCCGTGGAGTGAACCACAGTCCATGAAGACGATCGTGATCCTACCCAGTGTAACCCCCCTTTTGCTAAGTGTGGTCCACGAGGGGTTTCACGACCCGTAGTTGATCCCACGTTCTGTGAAGCCCATCGTGGACTTACACTTGGCCCTTTTTAAGTGTTCATCTTCTTCCAAAACCACATATGCCCAATTTTACCCAATTTCAACACCCAATCACATAGTGACGAGATTTATTAGCACATGAGTTCAACAAATTTACCACATCAAACAATCGCCATTCAAACAAGAACAATGTATACCTCCTATAAACATAACCAAGGCACACAAGTGTAATCTCTCAATTTCAACAGTTTCATTCGCAAAATTCACTCAATCATACTTTCCGCTCACAAATAGGACTCAAACACACATTAATATCACAGTTCAACACCAATTCCTCAAGAATCCACCATGTCCATACATCAACAGCTAGTTCCATATAATTTCAACAAACCCATATATGAAAACTCCCAACTTAAACAAACCCACTCCAATTTTGTATCAATAATGCTAGTTCATCACATAATCATAGTAAATTCGAACAATTTAAGTACTTCTAACTTGCCTATTGATAAGATCAAACTTATAACAAGTTAAAGGAAGAACTTACTTTGAACTCGATTACAAATTTCGCCTAAAAGAGAGACAGTGAACTTTGACTTCAAATTCTTGATAAAATAGAATCAGGGTTTAGATTATTTGATGAAGAATGGACAATTTAGAGATTAAAAACCCTTGTTTATATTTCTAATACACGTTATAGAGGAGAGGAAAGGGAAAGGAACTGACCCTTGGCGCTTAGGATAGTTTATAAATGCTCAATTGAATTTCTCTTGACGTGCGGGTCGGGTTGGGTTTCAATGATTCTGGGTTAGGAACGACGGACAGTGAAGTTGCCTGTGATGGGCACCACGGTCCTTATAGGTGTCCGTGAATATGACTTGACAACATGAAACTTGCATGAGGTTCAGGAGAGGCTAGACGGTCCGTACAAAGTCTGACGGACCGTGAACCCTTCCGTGAACCAATTTCTAGTAGCTCCTCTTATACGTGGGCACCACGGCCCGTGGGACTGCCCGTGAAGGGCTTCCTGCATCCAGTTCTGCAATTCTTAGTCCATGTACTTCATGCACACATCAACACCAGTGACTCTATAAAAATAAAGAAAAATGAGAAAAAGTAAACTACCTATTACAATTACAATCTTGGGTTGCCTCCCAAGCAGCACACAATTTAACGTCGCGGCGCGACGTAGGTTACTTGATTACATTCCTCCACTATTTTCACTTCTTCTGGAACACCCAAGTATGCCTTGATTCACTGACCATTTGCCTTGAACCTCTCACCCTTGTCATTCTCAAGCTCAATAGCACCCGACTGGAACACCTTAGTTACTTTAAAAGGTCCAGACCATTTGGATCTCAACTTCCCTGAAAACAGACGAAGTCTGGAGTTGAAAAGCAACACCAAGTCATCAGGAGTGAAGGTTCTTTTCTCAATATGCTTATCATGATACAGCTTCATCCTCTCCTTGTACAGTGCAGACCTCTCATACACTCTCAAGCGGAATTCATCTATCTCATTGATCTGATCCAATCTCAGGTTTGTTGTTTCACTCCAACTAAGGTTCAGCTTTTTCAAAGCCCAGAGTGTCTTATACTCAAGCTCAACCAGGAAATGACATGCCTTTCCAAACACCAATTGATATGGAGACATATCAATAGGCGTCTTGAAAGCTGTCTGATATGCCCATAGAGCATCATCTAATTTTCTTGCCCAATCTGTCCTATTGGCATTCACTGTTTTTGCCAGAATAGCCTTTATTTCCCTATTTGATATCTCCACTTGGCCACTGGTCTGCGGGTGATAAGGTGTTGCCACCTAGTGCTGTTTTACCCCATATTTAGCCAGAAGAGCACTGAATACCTTATTGCAAAAATGGGAACCACCATCACTAATAATAGCTCTGGGTGTGCCAAACCTTGAGAAGATATTCTTCTTCAGAAACCCATCAACACTCTTGCCATCATTCTTAGGCAGAGCAACTGCCTCAACCCATTTGGACACATAGTCCACTGCCACAAGTATATACGTTTTCCCATAGGAGCTCACAAATAGGCCCATGAAATCAACTTCCCACACATCAAATAGTTCCACCTCCAGTATAGGTGTCATTGGTAGCTCATGGCGTCGAAAGATGGCTCTTTGCCGCTGGCATACATTACATCTCTTTACTATATCCATTGCATCTTGATGAATTGTAGGCCAGTAGTAACCACTCTGAAGTACCTTATGGGCTGTCTGAGCGCCTCCATGATGGCCACCCACTGGAGAGGAATCGCAGGCCTCTAAAATATGTAGAATCTCATCCCCAGGGATGTATCCCTTGATGATATTATCAGCACACACCCTGTACAAATAAGGTTCATCCCAAAAATACTTACCCACATCATGCAGAACCTCTTTCTTTGGTAAAACGTCGGTCCCTCAGGCATCAAGTTACTAATAAGAAAGTTAGCAAAATCAGCAAACCAAGGAATAAGATCAAGAGTTACAGCTAATACTTGCTCATCCGGGAACGAATCATTGATTTGTAGCTCAAGTTCCTCTTTCTTTTTAGCATCAAACCTAGACAGGTGATCAGCCACCTGGTTTTTACAACCTCTCATATCCCTAATCTCAAAATCAAACTCCTAAAGCAGTAACACCCATCTGATCAACCTTGTCTTGGCATATTTCTTTGCCATCAGGTATCTCAGAGCTACATGATCCATGTGGACTATCACTCTAGTACCCAGCAAGTAGGCCCTGAATTTCTCAATGGCATAAACCACAGCCAGTAGTTCATGTTCAGTGACTATGTAGTTTCGTTGTGCTCCATTTAGTGACTTGCTAACATAGTAGATCGGATGGAACATCTTGTTGCGCTTCTGCCCCAACACAACTCCTAAGGCAGTACCACTAGCATCGCACATTACCTCAAATGGTTTATCCCAATCTGGGCCAATAATCACTGGTGCAGAAATCAGTTTTTCCTTCAAGCATTCAAAGGCTTTTAGGCATGCTTCATCAAAAGCAAATTTCACCTCGTTCTCCGAAAGCTTGCACAATGGATGTGCAATATTCGAGAAGTCCTTTGATGAAACGCCTATAAAATCCAGCATGTCTTAAAAAGCTTCGAACACCCTTCACACAAATAGGTGGAGACAACTTTTCAATCACCTCAATTTTTGGTTTGTCAACCTCCAATCCCTTTTGTGACACCTTATGACCGAGGACTATACCTTTATTGACCATGAAATGCATTTCTCCTTGTTCTGCACTAGATTGGCCTCCTCGCATCTGTGTAAAGCCCTGCTAAGATTTAACAAACAGTCATCAAAAGTATCACCTACCACTGAAAAGTAATCCATAAATACCTCTAGAGTGTCTTCCACCATGTCCGAGAAGATGGACATCATACTTCTCTAGAAAGTTGCTGGTGCATTACATAGTCCAAATGGCATACGTTTAAATGCAAAGGTGCCATAAGGACATGTAAAAGTGGTATTTTCCTGATCTTCAGGAGCAATTGATATCTGGTTGTACCCAGAGTATCCATCTAGGAAACAATACCACCCTTTTCCAGCTAACCTGTCAAGCATCTAGTCCATGAATGGCATTGGGAACTGATCCTTCAAGGTCCACTTGTTCAGCTTTCTGTAGTCCATGCACACTCGCCATCTAGTGACTGGTCTCTACGGGATCAACTCATTCTTCGCATTAGAAATCATTATCATACCAAATTTTTTAGGCACACAATGCACTGAGCTGACCCAATGACTGTCAGAAATAGGGTACACAACCCCAGCATCTAACCACTTGATGATCTCCTTTTTGACCACCTATTCCATCGGTGGATTTAACCTCCTCTGGTGCTCAATGCTTGGGCTGCAATCATCCTCAAGTTAAATCTTATGGGTATATATACCCGAAGGTATCCCAATGATGTCAGTGATAGTCCACCCAATTGCCCTTTTATACCTTATCAGCACTTTGATCACAGCTTGTACATGTTCTTCATTCAAATCTGCAGCTAAGATCACAGGCAAAGTGTTGTTAGTGCCCAAAAATACATACCTAAGGTGACTAGGTAATTGTTTAAATTCCAGCACAAGCAGCTCTGATTAAACGTATCAAGGACACTTCATCCAATTCTAAGTGTCAACGATCGCTAGTCAGTATAATAATCCAACTAAATGAGTTGGGGTCGAATGCCACAGTGAGTGGTACGTGTTTAAGATTCAAGAGTAAAGTACGAATATGTTCAAGTCAATCATAGGAATAGACATTATCTAAGGAAAACATAATTCAAATTAAGGGGTGATACGAATGTCAAATAACAGGGGGGTTTTGATTTCAACTATCAGCTACAACAACAGCAAATAACATGAATTTAACAATAATGAGATGGGTTCTTGGGATGTGATTCGATTATAGGCTAATTATAGAAAAATGGATAGTTGCAACTGTTAGTAAATAGCTGTAAATCAGTGAATAAGCTAGACTTTAGTGGGCATAAACTTTCTCTCGAACAATTTACCCCGAATCAAGTTGATTTCTCTCAAACACCAACAAGCAAGCAATTAAGAACAACCTACGCTTTAGTCCATTCACTCTCTCGAGCTGAATGTGTGGAAAAGGGTTTAGGATTCACTCTCTCGAGCTGAACCTATGACAACCCAATACCCACAAACCATCAATTCAGTAATCTTGGTTTTAAAACCTCTCTATCGAGCAAGCCAAAAACATGAAGGTAGAATTGCATTTGCAACTACAACCCTTTAAATTAAACCACAATTACTAAATGAAATCACTTCTAAACAGCATTTAAACAAATAATTAGCAATACCCATAAACTAAATCAACCCATAATCACACCCCAAGAATTGGGGTTTTAGCTAGACATCATAAAATGATAGAAATCGCTACCAAATTGTGTTTCCATCAACTGGGTAAGATTAATTTCGTCTTTACAATGGTCCAAATTGAAAAATCCTAAAGACCTACTTCCAATTTCTCAAAAATGGAAAACTTCAATTCTTCAAAGCTAAGGAAAAGTTTTTGTCTCAATACTCAGAGTTCTCAATATCCAAAACTAAAAAATTCTATATTATGAAAACTGATACTAAACTTAATATTTAAAAATTTTATTTATAGTCGTCAAAAATATGCTGCGAAGGTCCATTCAGCGCAGTAAGTCGGGATCGCCGATCAGCTCGGCGATCCGCCGTTTGGTCAGTTCAATTGCCTTTTTGCTTTGGCCTTCAGTATCCTTAGGTTCTGTAACTTTGGGCGATCCATCACTACATCGTGGAACTACTGGGCGACTCGCCGACTGCTCCTTTCTATCGCCAAATTGATTTCTCCTTCAGGGATGGCACATTGGAACTTTAGGCAGTGAAGAGGCCATTAGGCGACTTGCCAAAGGGACTTGGCGATCACCAGGCCTTCATTTCTTCCTTCTTTCAGCTCGCTTCGTTCCTTTTTGCAAATTAGTGTTTGTGCTTTGTTCCTCAATCCAAATACCTAGAAATCAAGGATTTACATCAGTTATTGGCACAAAATAAGCATTTTAGGACACTAATCTATCCAAATAAAGCCCTAAATGAGTCCAAATCTAGGACTCATCAACACCGCCAACTCAAACTTTTTCTTGTCCTCAAGTAAAGCTCAAGTTCAGCAGTTCATAAAGGGTGTATCAAACAGTGCTACACAAGACTCAATTATGAATGCACACAACAAGACTCAACTTACTCATGCAAGGATCAATTGTGCACTCAAAGATTCAAGTTGTGACTCACCATTATCAAAGATTCTCAAGTTCACAATACTTGCTTCAAATGTAAGTTCAAGCTCAACAAAGGTACTCAAATGCCCTCACACAAAGAATGATTCCATATTCACACACAATGGTTCAACAATTTAAAGCTCTGGAACCAAAAACAACTCTCACACTCACAAGATGAACACAATGCATGATTTCACCCATAGGTTTGCCCTTATTTTCCAATCAACACTTGTTTCAGCTCACTCAAGATCAAAAAGGTATTTTCAAGGCTTGTAACGAGGTTGAGTGCAAAGGTGTGGTCATATAGGCTCAATGGTTGTAATCCTCATGAAATGTGGTAAGAACAATTCTTTCTTCCTTTTTCTTCATCATTTTCCACTCATGCTCAAAAGTCACCCCATTATTCATTTTCCATGGACTATTGGGCACCCCCTTTCTTTTTGCATTTTCATAAATTTATTCCACCACTTTTTCATTCTTCTTTTCTTTTTCTCTTTTTTTTTGTATGGAGGGGTTCCATCTTTTTCACAATCATGGCTCAAAGAGGGGGGAGAGTGGGGGCTCTTTTGCATTTCTTGATTTGCCTTCTCTTTTCACCACACCCCCAACTTAGGCTTTTGGCCTAAGGTGGCTATTCAAATAAACCACAACTCATGAGGATTATGGGTGAAGGGACAAAGAAAGGTAACAATTGTGTCAAGTTTCTTCCAAGAAAAGGGTAAGGCTAAAGGGTGTTCAAGCGAAGATCACACACTCACAAGGTTGTCCACAAAAAAGGTATATTGTCAAATTGTTTCACACTCTTCAAAGTTGCCTAACATCATTTCAAAAGATTGCATCACTTAGTCAACCGGACCAACGGGGCAATTTCTAGGTGTCATCACACATGGTTCATGGTAAGCTCATCACACAAGGCATTGGCACCAATATCAAACAAGACTCCACACTTTTGCTAGTGCGCAATGTTCATCACAAGAGACTCATTCGATAACCGGCTAGTCAGAACGAAATGCAAAAAGTTCACATATTGTCTATGCAACTTCATTTGGCCTCAACGTAGCCGCACATTCATTTTTGTTCGATTATGAGCACTATTCAAGTCATCGGTATTGATCAAGACCAATACTCAAATTTGCAAGAGAACAAACTCGTTCAAACACAATCAAGAGGTGGCATAAGATTCAAAAAAATGTGGAAGGGTCCAAAAATTATTTACAATTAAAACAAGGAGCCACAAGCTCAAATATCCACAAAAGCAGTATCAAAACACAATATATAGCTCAAAACCCCAATATATGAACAGAACAATAATCACAAAAGGTGGGCCTCACCCCACCACAAAACAAAAGCAATTTGTCCTCAAATGCAAGAAAATATCTAAAGAGTCATTAAAAAGGGGACAGAGAGGGAGGTAAAGAAGAATCATGTCTAAACAGTCGCTCCGTCTGTCAGGGCATCAGTGTCCAGTGTAACACTCTGAACTTGGGCCTCAGTGCCCGGAGTCACCTCAGAAGGACTGGCTCCATTGGACCCACCAATGGTGGAGTCTCTCAAAGAAGTCTGGCATGCAGTCTCAAACATCACATCCTCAAGGTCAGCCATATCATCATAAACCTCGGCATCTCTCAAATCTATATGCTCCTCATCTGTCTCTACATATGAATCCTCACCTACCATAACATCCCGATGTACATCTCCGGTAGTGGCCAGAGGAATCTTAGAAGTCATCGGGGAATCAACATCATCAGCTGCCTCCAATAGGGAAGTGAAGTCAGTGGACTTCATGTAGTCCACGCCCTTCCTCAAATCCGCAACCTCAGCTTTCAAAGCCGTAACCGCAGAAGTTTCCCCCTGTCTACTCTCATAAGTCTCAACTCTCACAGTGAGAGTGTCAATAGAAGTTTGGAGGGGGTCAGTGCAGCAAGGATGGCATTCTCAATCATCCATGGGACTGCAACCTCTAATCAAGTCACCCTCACATCAGCTGAATGGGCCAGGTGCCCCATCTTCAAGATCATAGCTTGAGTGATCTTGGTGGGCTGGGAAGAGGTAGAAGCACCAGGCTCCTGTGAAGAAGAAGTAGGAGCAAATGTACATGAAGGCCCAAAGGCTGGAGTAGGCAAAGATGCCTCTGCAGGTATAGAATCAATGTCCACCTCCGGAGATGTATAAATCGGAGCTACTCTCTTCCTGTTAGCCTCATCCCGAGTGTACTCGGCCTCAATATGCCGGAAGTCTGTGGACGATGAAAGGGTAACCTCAATATCTCTAGTCGCATCCAGGGGGACTCCAACACGTCAACACAACTCTGTGATCAGCACTGGGAATGAAAGGGATGTCTGATGATGTTTGGCCCGCATAGCCATCTTCTGCTCTATGATCAGTCCCATGTCAGTCCCATGTCAATACTTTTCCTGGATATGATTGACCCGAGGCAGGACGCCTTAGGATGGCAGAGGATGGACTCGTTCTGGGATGATATGATGGAGTTGTTGATGAATCCAAATCAATATTGTGCAGCTACTCTCAAGACCTTCTTTTCGATCGAAACTCCGGCCTCAATCCACCTCGGGGTGGTATCAGAAATAAGGAGAGCCAACCAGCCTTTGAGTTCATCCAATGATGTCGTAGTGGTAGCCACATTTGGGTAGTCATAAACTGACCCTCTATTAAGTACCGCGTTGATGTGGTCATGGCTACAATGTACTACTGTCCCATGTACAATTATGGACCCCACCGGTCTGACCACACTAGCCTTCTTCTTACTTTTAGGAACCAGATCACCATATGCTGAATAAAACTCCCGAACCCATGTAGGTATGTATGGGCCTCGGGGTTTAGTGAACTGCTTAAAGCGGTGATACTGGAGCATGTCCCTCAGTTAGTAGTATTTGCTCTCAATACCTTATGTGGAAAGTAGCTTCTCCTCAAGGATAGTCTGTAACCCATCATCTTTCAGTCTGTTGAGTAGCCTGGGAGGAGGAACCATAGGTGGCACTGGAGCCACAGAACGTGCCGGAGCTAGCACTTTGTCTGCTGGAGAAGAGGTTGTTGGGACTCTAGCTGAGTCAGGATGAGACCTAGCACGGATCTCGGCTCTTCGAGACTGTAAAGGCTGGTTGTCCTCCGGCTCAGATAACATAGCTTGGGAGTTATGAGCTTCTCCCTCACTGCTGGAGTTGTACTCCGAAACCTCAGTTGTTGGCCTCTTTCTTTTGTCCATGCCTCCATTTGGAAGCTCTGTTCTTCCCTTCTTGGGAGAATTGGCTCCCCTATTCATTTATCACGATCCCCCGTGCTCTCTCACGGGTGGCATGTCAAGATTGGTTCTAGCCATATCTGCAAAAACATCAAAAAGAGTTAGATATAATTCAAGAAAATTGCAGAAAAATATTTGAAAAAAGACTCACCGAACTGGTCGATGAGTCGCCAAATATCTTTGGCAAGCCAGATCGGGCTCGCCAAAAGGATTGGCTCAAATTTTTCTCAGACAAATGGCATGTTGGCGATGGAAAGTGCCCTTCGACAAATTGTCGACAGCATTCGGTGAGCAAGGACTAGCCCAACGAAAGTTACAGTGCATTTTAGGGGTTAGGACCGCCGAAAAGGGAGATTAGGGAAGACATTCGGCGAGTCGCCGAGTACATTCGGCGAACTCAAGCTTCTCGCCGAAAGTTACAAAACCAAACATCAAATGTAGCATAAAATTAAAGGCAATAAGGGGGGTTCGGGCGAACCGCCGAGTGGTTCGGCCAGCTCGACCCAGCTCGCCAAACGGCAACGTGCCTACTTTCAATCCCATTTTCCAAACTCAACCCCGCATCCCCCGAAAACAAAATCAAAACATGCACTCCTCTAATTAAACTCAGACCCATTACATCCATGCCTCCGAGATACTCAGACTTTTTCCCGATTTGGCCAAATTTGGCCATTTGACGACTTTTGCCATTAAGAATGACATTAACCGCTCCATCATTGGGCAAAGTACATCATTTGGCACAAATATGGGTTACTTAGACTTCACCCGACTAGACCCAACAACAACAAACCAACACCCAACAATTTTGATCAATTTTAAGGCATGCAAAATTTGGGAAATCAACGATAAAGCAATTTAGGCATGATATTCAAATTAAAACAGACACACACATATACAATTACGATCAGAGAGGCCCAGCACACATCACTAAGATAAGAAATCATTGCATAAGAGTAAAAATCACAATATATAAATTCGGGGTTCGGAAAACCAACCTTAGAAGCTGAATAAATACTTTGAAATGCTAGGCGGCAAAGAAATCCAACTCTAAACACAAACTTGACGACTAAAATGCGGTAAAAACACAAAAATATAGAATACTACAGAGCGGGTATGATATTGGTAAGTTGAAAAGTGAGGAAATGTGAAAGATTTTTAACTTTTGAACTATTATCCTTTAAAAACCGTCCAGTTCTCGCCCATTCGGCGACATAAGTTTTGCTCGGCGACACGCCGAGTGGGCACTTACCTCATTGAGTTTTATAGGGCCTTCAGTTAATGTGGGGGTCTAAATGGCGGACTAAGTCATGATCGCCAACCTAGTCGGCGATTCGCCAATATGCTCCTGGGCTCGTCGAGTTTTACAGACTCCAATTCAAATTGTCTAAAGTCCAACGACGGTCCAAGTAGGACTCGTCGACCTCTTCAATGAGTCACCGACTGGACTTTTAGCTCACCAACCTGCAGTTTTAAAACACATTCCACACTTTTACCTGCACAATTAACACACCATTATTTCAAAAACAAAAATAAAGTGATAAACACTTGGGTTGCCTCCCAAGAAGTGCTTTAGTTAATGTCGTGGCACGATGCAAGTCGCCACTTAAATTCCATTTGAGGGGTTTGCCTCATTTTCATAAGGCAACCCATCTTCTGGCTCTGGGTAGAGACAAGACAACACTTGGTCCATTTGGGACTCTACTAGTTGAATGAACATGGAATAAGAGTTTGTCATCTGATTTAGCATTAAGACATTTTCTCTTATCTCCTTCAACACTCTGTCGTGCTCTTCGACTTTGTGTAGAATGAGTGAGAGGACCTCTTCAATTTACCCACCCTCTTGCTTCTTCGTCCTTCGACGCTCGTGAGAGGGGGATGTACATGTCCTTCTTTTTGGACACTATCTCCAATTACATGACTTTCTTGGCCAAGACATCCAGCTGAGTCAACATTGTGGCCAATTCTTGGTCTTTTTCTGTCTCCTTGTTGGTCTTGGCCATGTAATCAAAGAGTTGGGCTGCTATTGCATAAGGTAGTCGGATGAGATCACTTGGAGAAATTTGGTCAGCCACTATTCTATTTTCGAGGCCAAGACCCCTGTAGAAGCATTCCAAACGCATCTTATCTGGAATTCCATGAGTTAGGCACTGCTGCAATAGGGCCTTAAATCTCAGCCATAACCCATGGATTGACTCTCCCTCCAATTTTCTGAAACTTAAGACGTTATCCCTAAGAATCACCATCTTCAAAGGAGAGAGGTCCATTTGGTCACCGTTGCTGCAAGACATGCTCCTTTCTTCTGTTCTAAACAAGAAACATGAAAACCAAAACTAAAACTAAGTAGATTCAACTATAACTAACAAGAACAAAATTCAACTTAACCAAAGAATCTTAACTAACACCACTCCCCGGCAACGGTGCCATTTTGATAAAATGTATCAAGGACACTTCATCCAATTCTAAGTGTCAACTATTGCAAGTCAGTATAATAACCCAACTAAATGAGTTGGGATCGAATCCCACAGGGAGTGGTACGTGTTTAAGATTCAAGAGTAAAGTACGAATATGTTCAAGTCAATCATAGGAATAGACATTATCGAAGGAAAACATAATTCAAATTAAGGGGTGACACGAATGTCAAATAACAGGGGGGTTTTGATTTCAACTATCAGCTACAACAACAACAAATAACACGAATCTAAAAATAATGAGATGGGTTCTTGGGATGTGATTTGATTATAGGCTAATTATAGAAAAATAGGTGATTGCAACTGTTAGTAAATAGCTGTAATTCAGTGAATAAGCTAGACTTTAGTGGGGATAAACTTTCTCTCGAACAATTTACCCCGAATCAAGTTGGTTTCTCTCGAACACCAACAAGCAAGCAATTAAGAACAACCTACGCTTTAGTCCATTCACTCTCTCGAGCTGAATGTGTGGAAAAGGGTTTAGGATTCACCTCTCAAGCTGAACCCATGACAACCCAACCATCAATTCAGTAATCTTGGTTTTAAAACCTCTCTCTCGAGCAAGCCTAAAATACGAAGGTAGAATTGCATTTGCAACTACAACCCTTTAAATTAAACCACAATTACTGAATGAAATCACTTCTAAACAGCATTTAAACTAACAATTAGCAATACCCATAAACTAAATCAATCCATAATCACATAATCACACCCCAAGAATTAGGGTTTTAGCTAGACATCATAAAAAGATAGAAATCATTACCAAATTGTGTTTCCATCAACTGGGTAAGATTAATTTCGTCTTTACAAAGGTTCGAATTGAAGAATCTCAAAGACCCACTTCCAATTTCTCAAAAATGGAAAACTTAAATTCTTCAAAGCTAAGGAAAAGTTTTTGTCTCAATACCCAGAGTTCTAAATCTCCAAAACTAAAATAATCTATATTATGAAAACTGATACTAAACTAAATATTCAAAAATGTATTTATAGTTGCCAAAAATATGTTGCAAAGGGCTATTCGACGCAGTAAGTAAGGATCGCCAATCAGCTCGGCAATCCGCCCTTTGGTCAGTTCAATCGCATTTTTGCTTTGGCCTTTAGCATCCTCAAGTTTTGTAACTTTGGGCGATCAAACACTGCATCGCAGAACTACTTGGCGACTCGTCGACTCCTCCTTTCTATCGCCAAATTGATTTTCTCCTTCAAGGCTTGGCACACTGAACTTTAGCCGGTCAAGAGGCCATTAGGCGACTCGCCAAAGGGACTTGGCGATCACCAGGCCTTCATTTCTTCCTTCTTTCAGCTCGCTTCGTTCTTTTTTGCAAATTAGTGTCTGTGTTTTGTTCCTCAATCCAAATACCTGGAAATAAAGGATTTTTCATCAGTTATTGGCACAAAATAAGCATTTGAGGACACTAAATCTATCCAAATAAATCCCTAAATGAGTCCAAATCTAGGACTCATCAAGCTCCTCAATGGATGGTTTTACTGGAGGAGTTGGCCTATTTTTCATATCCAGGTCCAGTTTTTTTGGATCATAAGAATGTGTTCTCATGCCTTGTAAAGCATTCACGGTCTCCACATAGTCAGTCCGAAAATCAGCTTCAAAGTTCATCAACACGGCTGCTAATGTTTCCACAGCCAGCCTCTCATCAATAGTCACTCCCATCTCTTCTTCATCAAAGGCCTTTATTGCAGACACCACATTCATGTCTTTCAGCTGTTTCATTGACTTGCAAATTTTAGACCTTACCTCTTCCTTGTTGAGTCTGAATGTCAGTTCTCTACTCTCAACATCTACCAATACTCGTCCTGTGGCAGAAATGGTCTTCCCAAAATTATGGAAACCTCAAAATCTACTTCGCAATCCAAGATCACGAAGTCTGTCAGAAAGATGAAAGTGTCCACCTTTACAAGCACATCACATAAGATGCCCACAGTTCGCTTCACCGATCTATCTACCATCATCAAACTCATTGCTATGGGTTTTGGAACTCCTAACCCCAGTTGCTTGTAGATGGCCAGCGGCATCAAGTTGATAATGTCCCCTAAGTCACATACGGCCTTTGCAAACTCAATTGATCTGATGGTGCACGGTATGGTGAATGCACCCAGATCCTCTTTTTTTTGTACCAGAGATCTGGTGGCAATAGCACTGCAGTGATGAACATTGTTAGTAAATTCAAAACTTACAGCTCGTTTCTTCGTGACCAAGTCCTTCATGAACTTAGCATATCCTGGCATCTGCTCTAGGGTTTCCACCAATGGGATGTTCACTGATAGCTGTCTCAGCATAGTTATGAACTTAGCAAATTTTCCATCTTCAACTTTCTTTTTAAGCCTTTGAGGGAACGGAGGAGGTGGTCTTGGTATCTATTGTAGAGGCATAGTTCCCTCAACCCCTCTTTCTTTTGCTCCTGTTGGCTTTGCTATTGGTTGAACGTCTTCTACATCATCTACATGTTCAGCTTCAGCCTCCTCTCTTCCAGTTCGCTCCACACCTGTTCATTCTCAGTACCTGCAGACATTGGTTCATTAAGAATCTTACCACTCCTGGTGGTGATAGCCATGCAATGCCCGTCCTTCTTGGGATTTTGAATAGTGTCACTTGGTAGTGACCTTCTTCCTCTGGTTTAGTGATGCTGAATATTGCCCTAACTGCTGCTCTATTTGTTTGATAGAGGTAGTGTGAGAGTCTACCAGTTGACTAATACTGGAAAAATCACATTTTATCTCCTTCACCCCTGCATCAGTTGACTTAACCTTTTGAAGAACCTTAGCCAACATGTCTTCCAGCTTAGACACGTTGGAACTACTATTCGCACGGTCTCTATTACCTTGGGGCACATACACACGACTGCGATCATTTCTGTACCCATCTCTATTCTACCAGTTTCCCTGCTCTCTATACACTGGCATGTCATACTGTCCTTCTCTGGAATAGTTCCGACCTGTATTTCCAGAATTATATCCTTGGTTTCCTGAGATATAATTCTAGAAACCACCTTGATTTCCCAAGTATTTGGCCTTATCATCCAAGTCAATATCCTGATCTTCATACATGTTTGGTGGTCCTACAGCATTTACATTTTCAGAACTTGCGACAATATGCTTCGTGAGTAGATCTATATGGGTCCTCATGTGTGCCATATCCTGATCTGTTTCTTCTTTTTTTTTCTTTGTTAAGTTGAAAGTTCAAAAGTGAACCCAAGATCTCCTACTTCTGTATCCCTGGTGTACCATGCCTATTATTCTTAGACACCTCATCCATCAGCTGCATGCTCTCTGAGAATGGCTTCCTCATGAATGATCCTCCACACACTGCATTAGCAACAGGTTTAGTAACATAGTTTAAAGATCTATTCAAAGCCTGTTTCAGATGTCTCTCAGTGAGACCATGGTTTGGACACTTCTTCAGCTTTTGACTGAATCTCCACCAGGTGTCATGCATCGCTTCTCCTCGTAACTACTTGTGGGCACTTATCTCATCATTCATTTGCAGCTCTTTTGATTCAGGAAAGAATAATTCCAGGAAAGCCTCTTTGAACTTAGTCCAAGTCCTGATTGAGTCATCTGGCATCTCATTCAGGCAATTGGTTGCCTCCCCAGTGAGAGACAATGGGAACAGCCTCAATCTCATCATTGTCTGACTAACTCCAGGAATTTCTTGCGATTTGCGTATCGCCACAAAGTTCATCAAATGTTGATTCGCATCATCACCAGTTTCACCCCTGAACATACCTTTCAAATTCAACAATTGAATCATAGTGCTGGTGATTGTAAATTTCACACCTGGAGGTAGTGCATGTAACAATATCGCTCATGTGGCTCCAGCTCCGTCCAAGAGTAAATCATCCTCTTCGTACATCACGTGAGCTGGACGTTGTGTTCTACCCCTTGGAGCTAGTGGTTGGCGGTGGGGAGGAACTATTTCGTCCACTCCTATATTTTCTTCCACCACCCTAGGTGGGTTGTTCACAACATTCTGCTGAATACCTCTTGCATTCGTTTCAGCTTCCAATCCTAGTCTTTGCCTCTAAGCCTCAAGTTCTTGTGCATTCACCATTTTCGGATTATTTTTCGAAGTTCTGGATTGTAAGGGATCAATGGTGATCCCTTACTTCTGGTATTTGGCATACACAGTCGAACTAACCTGTCAGAGACAAAGACAAAGAACAAGACGTAAAATTAGGAAATATAACTACGCTTTGAATAAAAGCTAGTAAAACACTTCTGAATTGAAATTCCCCGGCAGCAGCGCCAAAATTTGATACGTCCAAACTTACACCTCAATTAAGAGGTATAAATGGTCGAAGTCAATTTATAGAACTCAACATGAGTTGAGGTTGATCCCATAGAGAATTTCTTCACATAAATGATTTCGTTGTCACATTTACCCAAATGTTGTTATTATTTCCTAAAGAGAAAAACAATTACAGAATGTAAAATGGGTTTAGTTGTAAAGCTCTAGTAACTAAGGTTGTTAAATAAGATCGAGTATAACAGTTAACAGATTGTTGATTTTAAAGTTGTTTTGATAATTAAATGAAACTAGGACTGCGGTCCCCATAACGTTGCATCTAGTGTTTTTCCATAAATGAGTTTCAGGAAATTTATCTTTGCAAAATACCGACGAGTTAGATATATCTAACACTTCTCAGTCTAATTAGATAACTTTCACTCAAGCCTTCTCAGTCCTAGAGAGTTAACAAGTTTTACTCTCGCTTACGATAGTGTTAAAGGTTTTTTCTCTAGAACTCAAACTTTGACTCCATTTCCTCAAGTTAATTCAGCTTTTTCCCAACCACCACTTTTCTCTCGAACAAATGATAGATACAGTCTAACTCTAATGTGTGCACTCATTATAATACATGAGTAACGAAAACTGAACTGTGATTTGCAAATATAAATTGCCTTCTACTCCTCTTACGAAATTACACTTAGATTTCTGTCATAGATCCCACAATCCCAGTTGTGGTATTTAGCCACTCATGATTTCACGTAAACATACATAATTATATAATGAAAACGTGATAAGAAAGTACTTACAAAAATATGCAAAATGGATAAGCACTTGATAATTCAAAACCGAAAATCCAACTTCGAAACTTTATTTAATGTTAACCGTCCAAAACCAAAGCTAAACTTCGTTGCTCATTCTAGATATGATGAGATAAAAACAAAAAATGACCTAATTAATTCAAATAGAATGTCTAAAATGACTCATACTCGAAGTAGGACTAAGATGTCGAGCAACTTCACGGACGGTCTGACAAGGGCTTCACGGTCCATGAAGCCCCTCGTGATCCTTACGTGGGAACTTTTAAACTTGGTTCTTCAAAGCCTATGTACTAGAATCTTGTCAAGGACGTCACCACGGTTAGTGACACTGACCACGGTCCGTATAGGTGCCTGTGGTCTTAACTTGGCCAAATCAATCTTCAGCTTCTTAAGGTCTCTTCACTGGTTCAACTGTACAGACACTACCACGAACCGTTGTGAGGACCACGGTCGTGAGGTCATCCGTGGTCTTTATTTGATATTGCCACATGTTATCTTCTCCACATTTGCTCACTGGAAAGGTAGTTCATGACCCTCATCACTATCAGTAGTGAAGACCACGGTCCGTGAGGCCGTCTGTGGTCTTTACTTGCTTCAATTCACTTTCACTGAATTTTCTTCTTTTTTTATCTTCTTTCATGTCCACCTGTTTTTCATGTACATAAACAACCAAACACATCATATCCACATAAATACACCCGGTTCTAGTATTAATCCTTAGTTTTCAAGCATCAAATGTGCAAAGATTTTGTGTCACATCATAGAGTACTTGTTATCGATATGAAGTGCACCACATCTATAATTAGAAGGCTACAATATTTAGGAAATATTTTACTTCCTTCTTACTATCTTTCGTGCGATAGAGTTCAACTCTGTAAAAGTTTCCTCCTAATTCGTGCTTGCACACATCTTTACATATCATGCCTCCACGAAGAGATGTTTGAGGTCATCCTGCAAGGAGAAATATTGATCTACAAGACCAAGGTATACCCAATGCGCCAGAAGTGCGACTGTAACACCCAAAAAATTAGTAGGCTAAACTAGAGCAAAACCTGAGGATTAACGTCAAGGAAGAAGGGCAAGGGTCAAGGGAGGGGGCTAGGGAAGCCTACCTTGAAGTAGGCACTGCCCCACCTACCATGCCTACAACCATGGCTCATGGTCAAGACCACGGCCCTTGGTGAAGCTCGTGGTGGGCTAGGCAGAACCCTCCCGTAATATGTCAAAAATCAGCCCCTCTTCACAAGCCACTTCACTGCTCGTGGTGAAGACCATGGCTCGTGGGAAGGCTCGTGGAGGGGAGTTGGTTCTGTGAGGCTGGAAAGGAAGTGGCATGCCACTACCTCAAGGCCCACGAGAGGGACCACGGCTCGTGGTAAGCACCACGGCACATGGAGCCCCTCGTGAAGTTGCCTTGGGCTTATGGGATAAAGGCAATTGTTGCCTAGCCACTGCCTCAAGTCTACGAAGGGGACCATGGCTCGTGGTCATGACCATGGCTCGTGGGTCCCCACGTGATACCTGGCAGCTTACTTAAAGTGAAGGATGTTTTGGATAATTTTTGTTTTAATCCCACTTAAGTGAGGTCGATTTGCCTTAACTTAGGGTCACTATATAACTCATTTTAATCCAAAATTCCACCCATTCAACTCATTATTTCCAAAACCCAAATCAAATCCCTAAAGTTCATCCCCTTCAAATATTCTCTCTCTAGAACTTGTAGGAGAAAAATAAGAAGAAGAAGAAGAAGAAGAAGAAGAAGAAGAAGAAGAAGAAGAAGAAGAAGAAGAAGAATAAGAAGAAGAAGAAGAAGAAGAAGAAGAAGAAGAA